>CANSNZ010000202.1:392500-575000 GCA_947646795.1 Beta lomatogona
CCCAGGAAAGTTTTGAAGGAGATATAGAGAGTATATGCAGAGCTTTCCTTTGGAGTGGAGAGTTTCATAGCTATAAAGCTGAGAATGTGGCATGGTCTCAGGTGTGCTTACCAAAGTATGCAGGTAGGCTTGGTGTCAGGCAAGTTTAGAAGTAGAATGTAGCTGCAATGGGGAGGTATGTATGGGTTGTGGCTGCCAAGAACGACAACATGTGGATCAAATGGGTCAATGATACCTGTGTAAAAGAGTCTTCTTGGTCGGAGTACAAGCCTCTACAAATAGTAGTTGGTATTGGAAGAAAATGTGTGAGGTAAAGGAAAGTATGAAGGTGCATGTGACTGAGATTTAGCTTGGTGAAATGCAAAAATTTTATGTTCAGTGGAAGCACAGTGAACTGGTGGGGGAGCTAACCACGGTGCAGTGGGATAAATTTGTATGGAATAGATTCATAGTTCCTAAACACAAATTTTTCTCATGGTTGGTAGTGAAGGAAACATATTGCATACTACAAAGAGGTTGTGTAGTTATGGAGTGTGTGATAGTCCTTTGTGCCTGATATGTGGTGAAGAGGATGAATCCCATGATCATTTGTATTTCTCATGTGGCAATAGCAAGTTGGTGATGCCGCAAATTAGAGGCTGGTTGTGGATGGGGAATGCCTGTGAGCATGTTCCAGAGTTGCTGCAAGATGAAGAGCTTCAAAGTTGCATAAACAGGTGTATACTACAGCCCTCAGTGCTACAGTACCAAATATGGTGGACTAGGAATGATGCATTATGGAAGAAAAAGATAGATACTGTGCACTTTTTCGTGTAAATAGAATTATGATGATTGTAATTGATAGAGTTTATAGTGTTTGCCCAAACGAGTCACAAGGAGAGATAGAGATTGGTTGAGGAACTTGACCTTTAAACGGTAAAGGTAGAGTGTTCTGCTTATCTAATAGTTAAGTTGTAATTACTTGTTCTGTTTGAAATATACTTCCTTTTTATTGAGCAAAAAAAAAAACATATTTATGCATGTAATCTATAGATATATTCGAAGCCGGCCCTGAGCCCAGGCGAGAAGTGCGGCCGCCTAGGCCCCAGGCCTGGAGGGGGCCAATTTTCCCAAAAAACTACAAGTTTGTTGTAAAAAAAAATCCCCAACTAAAGATGCTGGAAGTGTGAGAGTCGTGAGTAGCGACTCATAAATACAAGGAAATTTCAATCTTTCCTCATTTATTGCTTGCTAGCTGTCAAACAATAAAAAAAATATAACCCTTTTTGACTTATTAATAGTAAATCACATAAATACATCGCATTCAAAGCAAACTCTTCATCTTCTTCCTAAGTTTCTTGGCCATAACTGAGTACTACCTCCACTCTCCAATTCTCCACATCCAAGTTTGGAACGATCTAATTATTAATCACCCCATTAGACAACATTAAAATTTTCTTACTTCCTTCCCAAATTTCTATTCTTTCCAATTAATATAGTTAACATACATTCTACTAATTTTGCTATTGGTGGTGTTTTAAGAAACAACAATGGGGGCTTCATATGTTTATTATTAGCTCCAATTCCCCATTTGTAACCAGGAGCAGTTGTCCTTGTAGACACTAAAATTTGTTAGTGTTCTATATTAAAATAAGTTAATTATTATTGAGCTAAAATAAACATAATTAGCCCAAGTTAATTAATTTATCCCACTCAAATAAGATATCCAAATTAAATTAAACAAATATAATTTGGGTTCTAAAATATTTGGGCTATTCCATATTACTAGTCCAAATAAGATGGTCACATGAAAAGGGTAAAAAAGACTTCCAAGTCATAAACGAGCCCAAGCCCATAAACTACCAAGTCCATGAAGGGAGCTCAATTCCCTATAAATAGAACCCACTTCTCTCAGTTGAGGGAACCAGAAAATCCATATTCTCAAGAGCTCATAAAATTATCTCTGCAAGTAGTCAACAAGCACATCAAATCTGTGCCGACTGTTCAAATACACTCAAACACATTCAAGTGGGATTCAAGCTTTCGTCAGCCCTTATTCGAATACACTCAAACACATTCGAGTGGGATTCAAGCTTTGTTAGCCCTCATTCGAATACACTCGAATACACTCAAACATATTCGATCGAGATTCAAGCTTTGTCACCCCTCAGTCGAATATATTAAATCAAAACCTTCAAACTCAAAATTGACGTTGACAAGGCGTCATCTCAAAATCAGGTTGACGTTGACAAAACGTCATCCTAGACTCAAACTCAGGTTGACGTTGACAAAACGTCATCTCACACTCAAACTCAGGTTGATGTTGACAAAACGTCACTCTACACTCAACTCCAGGTCGACATCAACACGTGTCACTCTCAAGCTGCGGAACAGAATCAGAGGACTTAGTTTATTTTTATTATAAACTGTCTACAAAGATTGTATTCAATACATTTATTGAAATAAAAATTTTTTGTTACTTTGTTTCTTGTCTTATATTTTGACTCAAAATTTGTGTATACAGTCCTGTCTTCATTCTCCTGGCTTCTTATGGTTTCATTTAATACATTTGGTGTAATAATTCTTACTAGTACCACTCTACTGCTATTTTGAACTTTGTAACACAAAGATTTCCATGATAAATAAAATCCCTTAAATTTATCAAAAAAATATATATATAGTGGCAACGGGAAAAAATTCGACAATATAAACCGGACAAAGGATCGATACATCTCAATATGCTAGAAGAAACCGCTTTTTATGAGATTTTGTGGTGTATTTGTGTTGTAGATGAGAGGCGACAATTTTTGAATGAGAGATAAGATTGTAACAGATGATTGAATACTTCATAGGAGTATTTTTGAGTTCAAAATTGTGATGTATTTCATATATTTGGTAAAATTATGTTGGTTGATATAATAAAATGTACTCGTATATTTTTAATGACTAATTTTGTTTATCATTTATCGGGATCTATTTTTGAATTTTAAGTCATTTTTTTAAATAAGGGGCCCTCGTATCTTGTTTCGCCTAGGGCCTTTAAAATGTCAGGATCGACTCTGGATATATTCCATGCAAAATAGCAACGTACAAACTCATTATTTTTGTCTTTTTTCTTTTTCTTTTTTTCGACATGCACATAACAGTTAACAACAACCTAAATTTATTCCCCTCTGGCTCTTTGGATTTTTTTTGAGGAAGGCATTGTAGCAAAATTTTTTTCTAATTAAATTGCTCTTGGCTCTTTGGATACTTCATGGCATTATGTAGTCTATATCTTTATACATGCTTTTGCTATACAAAAAGAAGGTACCTCCAAGTCTCCAACTAGTAGTATACTAGTATTATTGACGCTCAAGTGCTTTCCTTTTCTCTTTCATGAAAGATATTTTAAGTTGTTTTAGATTTTCCTACATTATAGTCATGTGTTTCTTCAATTTATATATATGTTGTAACCCAATTATTTTTCTACATTGTACCCTTAAAAGTACTTTTTTAATGTAAGGTACCCCTGCAGTTAACAAGATGTAATTAATTTTGTTAAATGTTTGTAATCTAGTGGAACTCTTCTAACTTTATACATAATTTAACTGTTGGAGGGAAGACTTTGTGAGCTAGATGAGTTCATTAAAATATACTTCATCCGTTCCAAAATAAGTGAAACAGTTGTCTCTAAAAGCTATCACATAAATAAGAGAAGTGTTTCACTTATTTTGGAACGGAGGAAGTATATATAAAAAGGAAATAAATGATGCTTAGTCAAACAAGAGGGCATTGTGCATTCGAAGATGTAAGTTTGGAGGTACTACGTGGACTTAGAAAAGTTATAGTACAATATAAAAATTAAAAAACACAAAAGTATAACATAGAAAATCCGAGTTGAAGTTGAGCTTGGATGGGCGTTTCATAGTGAGATGCCAACATGGCATCTCACAAGGGCTTTTTTGTCATTTCACATAATACAGACAAATGCCAAGCTGGAGCCATCAGAGGTGCGTGGGTTTTCTCACTTTTTGTACCTTTTTTCTCTCTCCTTCCCCACATTCCAATATCTCTCTCTCAAACTTTGTATTTTTCCATTTTCCTCATCAATTGTTGCCTAGAAAAAATTGTAGCTATGCCCATAAAGTTTAGCAATTGTTGCTAATCAATAATTAAGAATTGTTGATTTATTAAAATCAAAAAAAATAAAAAAATAGCAAAATATCCTCTTATTTTGACGCACAGAGGTGCGAAGGGGAAAGGGGAGGCTGGCGAGCCTCGCCGGTGCTGGGCAGGAGAAGGCGAAAGGGGGAGCTTTTATATCAAACTCCGTCAAACCCATTTCCTCCATCTTCTTCTTCATGTAACTGGGTTTCTGCATCTTGAATGCCTCAATTGTTTCAAGGTCTTTCAAGGCCACTTCTTCCCCTTCATTCAGCGATTTTCGGGCGAAATCCGCCTCAGGATAGAGAATTTCTTCCCATGGAGCACAACCTCGCTCTACCCAGTTCCGCTTTCGGGCTTCTTCCTCGGTTTCTCTGTCTTTGGGCCCGAATTGTTCCAGGAATGTCTCGTCCACTGGGATTTCATCCGAAGCGTATGATTTTCGAAGGGAAGAGGAGGAAGATGACGATAAGAGGAGAGAGAAAGTGGGGTGGAAATTTCGGGTTTGGAGCTTGGAATTCCAGGGTTTTAGCTGGGTTTTTGAGAGGATAGAGAGTGGCAGGAATTGGAATTGTAAGATTTGCATGATTTCCAAATTTGAGGTTTCCGGGTGAGTCTTGGCCGATTACGCGGTGGTTGTTGCGGCCGCAGACTTTATGGAGAGAGATAGAGTGGTGGTGGGCGAGAAGTGGAGGTCTTGGGAGGAGGGAGATTGGCAGTGTTGTGTTGTGTTGTGTTGTGTTGTGTTGTGATGATGGTGTGATGATGTTTAATGTGAAAAATGAAAATGGAGGAGAATGATGAAAAATGATGGGGAAGTTAAAAGAATTAGGGGTGTTCGCGGTTTGGGTTGGTGCGGTTTGGGATGTAACCCAACCAAAACCGCAAATATATGGTTTGACATTTTCCCAACCCAAACCTCACCGTACTTTTGTCCAAACCAACCCAAACCGAACCGCGCGAAACGGTTTGGTGCGGTTTGGTTTGCGGTTTAACCATTTTTTCCTCCGCGATATTAATTTTGTAATTTAAGAGTAAAAAAAAAATTGTTAATAATATAACGAGTCCAAATAAATATGAAGTTGACTTCATAATTAAACATAAATAATAGTTTATCAAAAGTGTCCAATTTCTTTACCTCAAACTTCTTTTTTCAGTTGTATACTTGTATGCCACCTTGTTAAGTGTATTTTTAAAAATCAAAATAGTTAATTTTTTTAAAAAAAAATCATATAAAATTGCGGTTTACGGTGCGGTTTCGGTTTACAAAAATTAAAACCCAACCCAAACCGCAAACCGCGATTTGCTTGAAATCATAACCCAAACCGCAATTTTGAAACCGCAAACCAACCCAAACCGCGAAAAAACGGTTTGGGTTGCGGTTTGGTGCGGTCCAGACCGCACTCTGAACAGCCCTAAAAAGAATGGAGGAGATAGAAAATGAGGATGAAATATGGAAATGTTGCTGCCAAATTGTTAACACCATGTTTGATGATTTTCGATCTCCATATGACCCGATAAATTCACTCATTTGCTAAACGACGCCATTTTTTTTCTTATTAACGCCATTTGTACATGTATTATACATGTACTTCACTATTCATATACTCACTATTCACTCAAAGAAACTCCACTCCTCTCTCTCACTCTCCTACTCTTTCACTCTCTTCACTCTCCTTCTCCTTCACTCTCCTTCTCCTTTACTCCTTCACTATCTCACTAGATCTATCTGAAGAACAACAAGCAAGCCCAATTTACTCAGGGCGGTAACTCCGGCGGCGGGAACTAGTCCGGATGGACTCCGGCATCAACGAAAATCGGGTCCGGCGGCAACGAAGTGAACGGCGGCGAGACTTGGGTGACGTAGGAGACGACATTTCCGGCCAACTGAACTCCGGCAAAAACTCCGACAAAGGTTAGTGTGCAAATGCGAAAAAAAAATGGGGCGCCTAAAAAAGGTGCCTGACACCTCTGGTTGGGCGCCTAATTTAGGCGGGCCACCTGAGGTGCAAGCGCCATTTTTAGGCGCGCAAGTAATATTTTTTTTTTTTTTGTTTTAATTTCTGAAAAAAAAAATATGTGTTGGTTAGAAATTATTAATTATAAAACTTTGTTAATTATGTTATTTGGGTTGTAATTTCTGGAAATAAAAATATTGTTTATGAAAATATTTTTAGTTTAGAAATGAAAGGAAATTGCATGGGGGAGGGGGCGCCTATTTTAGGCGGGGAAGTTGTAATTTTTTTTGTTTTGGGTTGTACTTTCTGGAAATAAAAATGTTGTTTATGAAAATATGTTTAGTTTAGAAATTAATAATTAAAAAACTTTGTTAATTATGGTGTTTTATAGTAGAAAATTGCATATGTTAGAGTAGAAATGGGTTTGTGTAGTGCTGAAAATGCCAAATTTGAAATGAAATTGGATAGGGGGTGCCTAATTTAGGCGGCTCAACCACAGGTGGGGCGCCTAAATTAGGCGGCTTCACCAAAGGTTGGGCGCCTAAATTAGGCGCCTCCACCACTGGTGCAGCCGCCTAATTTAGGCGCCCCACCTGTGGTTGAGCCGCCTAAATTAGGCGCCTCCACCTTACGTGTGGTTACTGTAAGGCGCCTAATTTAGTTTAATTCTTAAAAAAAAAAAATTTAATTTCTTTAGTTTATGAAATTATTATTATGACTTTTTGTTAATTATGGTGTATTAAAGTAGAAAAATGTGTAACTGCGAAAAATTAATGATATATAATATAATAGATGGTTAACGAACTTTAGAAAAATAATTAGAAATCTTTAAACGCATAAAATTAGTGTATGTAAGTGATTTTTCATATTATTACATAATTAATATTAATGAAATTTTATACTTAGAATTGAAGATGAGTGGACGAGACAAGGGCAAAGCTAAGTCATCTTTGCCTACTGCTTCGGGTCATCGTCATCCTCATCAGAGAGGAGTGACGATCTCATCGAGGAAGGCAAGAGATGACCTTTTGAGGAGCACTCAGTCTTCATCAGGCGCAGAAACAGAGGAGGTACCGGAAATTCCTCCTTTGTCCTTTGCAATGCCTACTCCGATCATTATGAATGTTGGGGCGTGGATACCTCACCCACCTTGGACAGGCGATCCGATGGCGGGGAACAAGCAGCAAGAGGCGGGTGATTATTATGAGAGTCGGGAGGAGCATCCATCGACGGGCCCAGAGGAGGGTCGTGCTTCTAGGGGATGCAGACCACGTACCTCTCGTGGTCGGTTTGCACGTTCTTCAGATGGAGCATCGTGCAATGCTGAGGGTTCCGGGAGTAGTAGGACGGCCAAGAGGAAGGTCACGGAGGATGACACTACATGGCTAGTACGTGATGCTAGGCCAGGTGGGCCGGTGGATGGTAGTGCCATACCGAGTTTTGGAGGGCACATAGCGGCACGGATTTGGGCTGGAGAGGAAGAGAGGACTATGTTGAAGTGTCATAACCGGGAGAAGACGTGCAAGAAGCTTCAGGCATGGTACGCCGGGTATGAGTTCCGAGCTTCAGGGGGATGATACAAGCTCTTTGGATTGAGTCGCTTGCACGATATTATGTTTGATCATTTGGATCAGCCGTTGATATGTGCGTTTGTCGAGAGGTGGCAGCCGGATACAAACTCTTTCCACCTCCCTTTCGGAGAGATGAGTATCTTGCTCCACGATGTGAGTTCTATTCTCCATATCCCATCTGATGGATTGATTGCAGGTGACTTTGGTACATGGGATGACGTGAAGAGTTCATGTGCAGAGCTCTTTGGGATGGAGAGGAGCGCCTTTTTGAAGGCGCATTGGCCGGTGGTGGTGTATACATTGATTCTTTGATACAGAGATGTTCTACTACGGATCGGAGTCCGACCCACCAGTATCGAGGTTTTATGCTGACCCTCCTTGGTGCCACTCTATTCGTTGATAAGAGTGGCAATCGAGTCCGTCCGTTACCACTATCGTTTTTGTCATGTCTCCCGAGGGATGTGAGTCGGTATTCCTGGGGTGCGGCTACATTAGCGTACCTATATAGGCAGCTTGGTATAGCTAGTCGTGCTGATTCAGCACAGATATGTGGTTGCCTCACGCTTTTGCAGGCATGGATTTACGAGTATTTTCCTATGTTCCGACCGAATCGGACTAGGAAGATGGTTCCTGTAGGATCTGCTTCGGCAGTTTGTTGGGATGTTCGGCATGAGAGCAGGGGGATTGACCGCCTACTGATTATTCGACAGGCATTGGATCAGATGAATGCCATGCAGGTTGATTGGTTACCATATGGTATATGTCCGGTATCGGCTTATCCTCGGAGCATGTACTACGGGTGGCTGCGATACTTGGATATTGTTGAGCCGTATATGTCCGAACGAACTATACGCCAGCTTGGATTCATTCAGGAGGTCCCTCACGCCATCTTGGAGCCGGAGTCTTGCTATAGGCCTTCTGCAGGGGATAGGTACAGGGTCGATTTCTCATTTCTAGCGCAACGACAGACGTGGTCGATATTTCCCCGTTCTTCACAGCTTATGTTGGGTGCTCTGACGAAGGCGGCAGATCCATCCCTCTCGACAGATGCTTTCTTCCAGTGGTATATCACCTACTCCCATCCTTACATCATTAACCCGACTGAGTTGCCTGATGGTGATGTTGATGGTGGACACGCATCACAGTATGAGGTGGGTTTGGTGCCAGATCGGGTATGTTATATTCTATAGTTGATTGAAATTAAGTGTTTACAAATTATATATTAAATTCTAATAGTTTGACCTATGTACTAATATATGCAGGTGTTGACTGAGATGTTCCTGTTGATGGAGCCGTTTGTTGAACGGGACACTAGCCATCTACCTGCTGATTTTCGAGACTTATTTGACGGTCTGATGGGGTGGTATGATACATGGAACTGTACACGTGGTGTGGCCCCACGCCGCAACCCTCACCCATTTCCACCCCCTAGTCCATCTATGTATTTTCGACGATTTGTATTCTTATTTTCATTTCAACTATTTTTCAATGTAATGGGATTTGTATTTATATTTTCATGTAACATGAATGATTTAGTTATAGTTATGCGTATGATGTGTAGTTTGAATTTCATTGTGTTTTATACTATTACATGATTTAGTTATATTTATGCAAATGATATGCCGTTTGAATTGCATATTAAGTAGATCATAATAATAAACAACTTTAATAGATAGGACAAATTTATAACATTAATATTTACAACTTATTTACGTGTTCCCATAATGAACATTCCATGCATGAATCCGTGATGTGTAACGATGCTCCCATCCAATCACAGTATCGTCTCTCAAATTATACCACTGTGCAGCAATTGGGCGCATCGGGAAATCAGGAGCCAAGTGTAGGCGGATATAGTGCTGATGAAACGCTCCTAGGTGTAGCATAACGAACTCATAACACGGTCGATCCACATTTGTTGGTGCAGTCAATGGTAGAACAGTGCAACAACCCCACAAAATACCTCCCGGCCCCACTGTATAATACATCACAGCGCAATTGTACAACGTAGCAATGGCACACAAATCTGCAATGGACTCTAACCAATGATCTCTACCGCAAGGACCTTGGGTGTGCATGATACGGTATCTCGCCAGGTCCACGTAGTCTCGTCCTCCAAAAATATCCTCATAAACGTTTCTCATAGAAATCTCGTTATAAAGGTGTTGACGTGCGTGTGGCCAACGATCTTGGCCACCATTGAAAGCGTCAGCAACACACCTAAATCCGCAATTCCCATCACCTACGACGTCGTTCCATGAGACTAGAATTGGGAGGATGGCATTGGGTATGTTATCCTTGTAAGGAAAAGGTCATGGTTGCGTTTCAATTATCTCCGCTGCAAATGTATCTGTTGCACCTGAATCTGGTATATAAATAAGAGTTAGTTAGGCACTTCACACTACAAATGGTAAATAACATAGCAAATAAATTTTCACATAACTCAAAAAGTAAATATATGTACCTCCATCTCTAGTAGATTGAGTCGTCTGAGTTGTACGAGTACGACTACTAGACCGTGATCTATCCCGAAATTGTCGCTGCACATGTTCTAACAAGCTCGGGTCACGTCTAGTAGATGATGAGCCACGAGGTCTACCTCTCCTAGTAGTAACTACATGAGGCTCCTGAACTCCCTCATCCTCTGGGTGTAACTGCTGACGAATAAGGTCAACTATACCTCTCCTAATTGCCAGATCGCACTCAGAAAGTTCGGCAAGTAATCCCTGAAGGTATTCAACATCCTGATCACACTGACTAACATAATCTGTTGCATTTACACCATCTCCCATGACCAAAGTCTTGAAGAAAGGATGAATATGGTCAAGATACAAACCTCCGTATTCGTTAATAGCCAACTGTATCGCACATGCGCATGGGATAGCAAAAGTAGACAGAAGCCAACAACCACAATAATCAAAAACCCCATCTCCTAAGTTGAGGCGTTTAGTGTTTTCCAACTTCAGCAAATTCAAACAGTAATGTAAGACATGACCAGCCACATGAGAAAAAGGTTGTACCATATGTTGCCTACCAATTCTGCCCTTAGATTTCTCTAAGCCATCCTTGATCTTGATCATTTGGCTATCAACGAACAAATTAACACGTGACCAAAGTGTATCCAATGCACAAGTGGAAGTTTGGAGCCAGGCTTTGGGAGCTGCATGTGCACTCTCTACTCTACACGTCGTTGTGTTCCCAAAATGAAGCAAGTTGTTGGTCCATGCTTTCACATACTTGGTCTTATGGAGGATTCAACCACGTTGTCTCAACATAAGTAATAACGGGTTGCTTCCACGCCCAAGTGTCCTTCAAATTTCTCAATGCAACCTCATATTCATCCTCTGTGTTTGCATTTAGCACATTCCACCAATGACCAGCACGAAAACGCTCTCCAAATGACTTGGCCCCACATATAGTGGTAACTCGTGCCTCCACATCTTTGTTAATATGCCATGTACAAAGAAGATGGGCAGTATTTGGAAAAACTATACGAATGGAGCTAACTAAACCCAACTCACGATCAGTAAATATGACATTGGGGCTCACATGATGCCCAAGTACATTACGTAGGCACTCTAACACCCAACGGTAACTCTGTGCAGTCTCATCCTTCACTATGGCATAGGCGATGAGGAAGTTCATATTTGTCGGTGCCACACCAACCAACTCAATGCAAGGCATACCGTAACGATTCGTCTTATACGTTGAATCGATGCCAACAACCCAAGGATATGTACGAAATGC
Source organism: Beta lomatogona (assembly GCA_947646795.1). Taxonomy (NCBI): domain Eukaryota; kingdom Viridiplantae; phylum Streptophyta; class Magnoliopsida; order Caryophyllales; family Amaranthaceae; genus Beta; species Beta lomatogona. The sequence continues at coordinate 403,902 of CANSNZ010000202.1, forward strand.
GTTCGTACCACCAGGATGAGACATGAATGCATGAGTAATAACTCCATCATCATCTCGTAATGACCATGACACATAGTTTTTCAAGCTAGCAAGGTGCAGAAAATTTTCAGCTGAAGTCCGCTCTTCACGGCCTTCCATCTTGTAAAAATACCTTTCGTCGTATATATGCTTTTTCGTTTGGTGAAGATGGGGGTATGCCTCTGTTACAGCAGCTTGAATGTTTCTTGGTGCCGTCTCAGCATCACTCATTTGTCGAACCATCCGCCTAGCATCATCATCGAGCCCATTTGTCCGTTTGTGGCCCTCCGCATATACTATGAATGCGTGGTTGTGAAACCCATATTGACTTTTGGGAATCCGCACACGCCATTGCTCCCCCAAAACCAAGTTAATCCTAAATGGACATCCACAATACTTTGTTGATGTATTAGGCCATATCACCTTTCTTGGGTCTACCTTATCTCCCGTGTATCTCGTCCCCCAAAAACATTTCAAATAGCAAACGCGGGGACCAATAGCATTCTTCTTATACGAGTCAATAACCAATTCAAACCCTATGGCAACTGCTATTTCATTAAGACGATCAGACGCCTCTTTAACCATATTGAATCTATCACTTATGATAAATCTATTATGATAATTAACCCCGTCTCCATCATTGCTCGAGTATGGAACCTATTAAAGACCATACAAGTCATAATTCAGCGATAAACTGCAAAAACAACACTGGCAATTACTTGGACATGCGCCCTAATAAGACGCCTGTTATATATTTATTAAGCAAAAACTATATAACGCCTATATTTTCATGCATTTTTAATTTAAGGTGAGTTTAATAATTATTCTTATATGCAAAATAATATTATTTACTTGTAGTTTTCACTATTTAAATCATTTATGTCTACTATATTATAACTACTCTAATATGCTAAAAATCTTAATATAACTACTCTAATATGCTAAAAATGTAGATAAAATGCATATAATATATCATGTTCCTACTACATATGAACGTAGTCAATTCTATCATGTAAATTTTACATATATTCTACATTTCTACTTCATATGAACATAGTTAATATCACGTAAACATATTATTCAAAATGTACATGTCATTTGGCAAATGACTTTATTAACCATGCTAAAACTACATATATTACAAATTTAAACCTATAATCTTTCAATAAAAACTATATTAACCATGCTTTTACAAAAGACAAATATCAGATCGGCTCACCAGCTGGTCAGCCGCCTAAATTAGGCGCCTTATGACCTTTTAACACCAAAAAAATTACTTACATTGTCTGCCATGAAGCCGGAGTATGTTTTTCTTCTTGGTCACCGCCGGTCAAAGTTGGTCAACGTCGGTATTTCGGTGGTCAAAGCCGGAAATATTGAGAGAGCATGAAAGTAAAAAAAAATAATTTACAATGTTGGGATGTGTGGAAATGAGGAAAGTGAGAAAGAGGAAAGTGAATAAAGTAAGAGAAAGAGGAAAGTAAGGCAAACTATGTATAATGTACAAAAATACATGTATAATACTTGTACATAGGGCGTTAGTAAGCAAAAAAAATGGCGTCAATGTTGGGATGTGTGGAAATGAGGAAAGTGAGAAAGAGGAAAGTGAATAAAGTAAGAGAAAGAGGAAAGTAAGGCAAACTATGTATAATGTACAAAAATACATGTATAATACTTGTACATAGGGCGTTAGTAAGCAAAAAAAATGGCGTCATTTAGCAATTCCCTTTTAACCAGGATCAAAGTCCAAACCAACCAAAATCATGAAACAACATAGTTTCATTAGCAAGATTGATGTGTTACCATTATTGTGTGACATCATTACAATTTTAAAATAATGCACAATTAGTGTAATAGTGTCAATGTTAAACTAGTCTCTCAGATTATTTAAATTACCATTTCAAAACATTAAACTACGCACTTGATAGATAATTTGATATAAAATAACAAGAACCCCAAAATTTCGAAGCAATTCTCGTGCTTCTAGTAGCTAGTAGGTCTTCCTGGATAGGATAAGGCTTCGATAAAGAAGTGAATCAGTTTGAAATGCTATGGATAGATAATTTTAGCCAATATCGATCCGATTGGGAATGAGAGTACCTGACCTCTTGCCTATTCAGCAGTATTTATTATACCGCCGCACTCTTTATAGTCGCGATTGTTGTCATGGAAAAATAATCGGATGAAAACATTAAAAAGAAAAAATTAAACCTTTGGGACGGAGAAGTGTTAAACTAGTCTCTCAATTTTGTTTATTTATATTTTTGTTTGGTTTTTTTTTATAGCTTGGAAATCTATTGATATGCAATACTACAATATTGTCAACTATTGATACCAATATGTTAAATACTAGAATTGAAGCCCATGTGATGCACGGTTATTTTTAAATAAGGTTGAATTATATTTATTTTATTAGTTTTCCTATAATGTATAAGATAAATTAGATATTTATTGAGAGACATCTGATCATGATATATTCCTAATTAATGATTATTGTTTTAATACAAATCTCAAGCTCTATTCAATTACAATGAAATTGTGTATTCTTTATAGTATGTAGCTGAAGTTATGATACTCAATTGTATTATTGATTTTTAAATAATTTTGGAGGAAATTAAACTCCATTTTCTCTTAATAATTCTAAAACTTCTATTCTTACCATAATCATGTAGTACCTCTTATTATATTAATTTCATACTCTTCTTATAACTTCTTTATTATCATATGATCCAACGCATAGGTTAGAAATAGAACATTATAATTGTAAGCAAGTTCCATTGGTGTTAATGTTATAATTTTTTGAATTATGCAACAAAAACTATACTTAGTATAATATTTTTAGGTTGTTTAGTCAAAACCAAACTTTAACTTTTCACTATACAAAACTATATATATGCCTTTTTCATTTTTATATAAATCAATTTTAAAAGTATGATTCCGGAAGATGTAATTGTTGCTATCACATATAATAAGCTAATTTAATAGTTATTTTTATAAGTATTTAAAATAAAGAATAAATAATACGTTATTGTTCATCCAAATAAATATATATTTTTATAAGTTGTAAAACTATATTGTATTGGATCTTGTTGTAGCCTAAAAATCTACGGCTCCTTTAGAGACACTTGGGCTCATCAGAGCCGTACACGTGTCCTCTCCTAATAAGTGAAGAAAGAGGTTTAACCCTTGGGTTATATTCAGTTGGGAGAAAAGACTTACTTTTCTGGCCCAAAAGGTAGTCAGAACCCAACCCTTTGGAGTTGGCTGCAAGTGATTGGTTGGTAAATTCTCACAAATCATGGCCTGCCACGTGTCATGATCTGATTACTTAGCCAATCAAATGCCACTATTCTAGGGCGGTTTTTAAGGTTAGCTGTCATCTTGCAATCACTAAATACCCCTGAAATCAGGAGAAAGATCATTCAATGCAAACAGTGCAAAGTTACTCTGTAAAAATACTCTCTCACTTTCTCTCTCTAGATCTACTTTTCCTTTACAACTCATGATATCTAACTTAAGTTTCGGAGGGGGAACCACCACCCAAACCTCCAGGGTGGGTCCCTTTTTGCAGGTTCGGGAACGATGCTCAGGCTTGGACTTAGTTGATTCAGACATTGTTGCACAAGTCTCGAAGTGAAGAACATCTAAGGGATACTAGTTAACTTGCTAGACAAGAAAGCTCAGCCTATAGCTTACTTGTTGGACAAGCAGGAGACTAAACATTTGGCGCCGTCTGTGGGGAGACGCAACGATGACTGATTGTCAATCGTCCAACGTTGCTAGAAATCGAAGTTTTCAGATCAATGTCGAAGACACGGTAGATCATGAGAGGCCGCCTCGTGGAAGGGACAGACCCCCGATTATCGTCAATGTCCCTGGACCAAGCCAGCAGCCTATCATTCAGGAGAATCTTGAACGTCCAATGACTGCTGCCCACCTCGAGAACGTCTTGAATGACTTTCAGACTAAGATGGCAGTAGTCGTCCAGGAACAGATTAAGAGTAACATGCTATTTTTCCATCATAACCTGGGGCCAGCCGCTAGCAATCCAGCTCCTCTTAGGGGACGTTCCCAAGAAAACCGTCCAGGTCCTAGTTGACCTGTTCGCCAGGAACTCTCTAGGAGAACGGCCAGAGGAAAGCAGCCAGAAGACAGTGATCAGCGAAGGAAGATGGACTGGAACCTGGTGGTGAGGACCCAGGATCATGTTCGTCCAAATGGGCACCAAATGGAAACCGATGCTAGGGAATATCTAGAGGCAAAGAAAGCTGCTGCATTACAACGATCAGCGACAGGGTCTACACCATATTTGAGAGACCCTCCTTTGAGGTTGTCGTCCAGAGCGGAGGGACGAAGTTTAAGCCTCTCTCTTGTTCGTCCACGACAAGAAAAGACGGTGGCTCAGCCCATGGTTTATAGGCGTCCAGCACCCGCAAATACTTCGTCTGATCCTGTGTTAAAGGAATATCGTAAGGAGTACATACCCATTGAGGGACAGCTGGGAGCCCTCCGGATTAACTGGCCCACTCCATTCTCGGCTAGGATCATGGAGGCGCCTCCTTTCCCAAAGGTTAAACTCCCTACCATAGAACCTTTTGATGGAACAACAGATCCAGACGATCACCTATCTGCTTACAGACATCAGATGTACGTCCAAGGGGTAGATGATGCTACCTGGTGTAAGAACTTCCCAGCAACTCTGAAGGGAGTAGCTCAGAAGTGGTTTAACAATCTTCCGCCCAATTCAGTCAACAAGTTCACTGAACTAAGTTTCTTATTTGCTAGTCACTTTGTTGCCAATAAGCAAGAGCAAAAAACAAGCATGCACTTGGGAAAGATCGTCCAAGGACCTAAAGAAGCTCTTAGAAGTTTTGTTAAGAGATTCAATCTAGAAGACCTTCAGATTCAAGATCTTAATGCCGGGGTGGCCTTTGACGCCTTTATCAGGGGACTAAGGCCAGGAAGTTTTAAGTTTGATCTTGTTAAGAAGAAAATCACCACTCTTGCCGAGGCTTTAAGGGAAGCCAAAGCTTTTATACACGCCACTGAAGTGTGTGCTGAGGCAAAGCATCCCGAGGCCAAGAAGCCTGAAGAGGTTGCTCAGCCAAAGAAGAGCAACCCCAAGAAGGCCGAGACTTGAGCCATAACCTCCACCACTACTTCGTCCAGAAGAAGCAAGAGGAAAGAGTCTGAGCCTTCTTCATCCAATCCCATCAAATTCAGCAAGGACCAATACTCCATTCTCATGGAGATAAAGGACCAATATGATTTGAAGGCACCAGCTGAGATGAAGACTCCTTACAGAAATAGGGATAAGAGTAAGTACTGTCACTTTCACAAGGACTGCGGTCACGAGACTAATGAATGTAAGCACCTTAAGAAGGCGTTGGAGGATCTAGCTCGAAAAGGAAAGATGAACACCTATTTGCCTCAAGGGGGAAGGAAGTTTCAGAGGAAGGATGATCGGCAGACTAAGAAGAAGGAGAGTGAAAGAACGGACGAGGATGTTGTTCTCGTAATTTCAGGAGGATTTGTTGCTGGAGGACCCACCAATAGAGGACACAAAAACTACCTCAGGGAGCTTGCCCAAGTCGTACAAAGGCCGAGCCCTTCCCAAAAGTGGTGGTTAGTGAACAAGATCGGGGCAAGCTGAGGACCTCCCATGATGATCCTTTGGTTGTAGAGATAAAGATAGCAAACTTGAGAGTAAGAAGAATTCTGATTGACACCGGAAGCTCGACGGACATCATTAGTGCTGATTGCTTGTCCAGATTGAAGTTTGATGAAAAGAACTTGGTTCCCGTCCACCATCCCATCATAGGGTTTGGGGGAGGAATCATACATCCTATGGGAACCGTTACTTTGCCCGTCCGAGTGGGAGAGAAGGATGCCTCAAGGACTCTGTCTATCAAGTTCTTGGTGGTCCGGGATTTGACGGCCTACAATATCATACTTGGATGGCCAACTCTGAATCATGTTAAAGCCGTAATAGTAACTCATTTGATGCTTATGAAGTATGAGTGTGATGATGGCAAAATTGGCTCAATGTATGGAGACCAACAGGTGGCTAGGGAATGTTACCTAACTACCCTCAAGCCGTCATCATGGAAAGCAGGCAATGAAGACCAGACGAAGATCGGTGGCGGACGAAAAACGTCTGAAATTGGGAAAGATAAGACGAGGGTTGCTGGCGAAAGGAAAACGTCTGAAATTGTAAAGGACCAAGTGGCCTAGTTGAAGATGCCAATTGAGAGTCCTCAGACACCTGCCGCTCCCTCAAGAAAAACGTATGAACATCTCCCCAGCAAGAAAAGTAAGTATGAGCCCGTCAAGGAAGAACCTCCCTCGTCTGAAGAAGTGATGGCCATCATGGGACTAACAATAGAACGTCCAGAGCCAGTGGAAGTCCTAGAAGATGTTTGTTTGGATGAGGCTCGTCCAGAAAGAACTTTGAAGATTGGGTCCTCGCTCTCTCCTGATTTGAGGGGCCTTTTAATCAGCTTGCTGAAAGAATTTTAAGACGTGTTTGCTTATTGTGTTGAGGAAATGCCTGGAATTGATCCAGAGATAGCCGTCCACCGGCTGAATGTTGACTCAAGTTTAAAACCTGTTCGTCAAAAGAAAAGGCATTTAGGACCGGCTAGGAATCAGGCGGTCGACCAGGAAGTTCAGAAGTTGTCGGAGTCGAAATTCATCAAAGAAACCTATTATCCAGAATGGATAGCAAATGTGATCATGGTACCAAAGCCTAATGGCACTTGGAGGATGTGTGTGGACTACACTGATCTCAACAAGGCTTGTCCCAAGGACAGCTTCCCTTTGCCCAAGTTGGATCGTCTAGTATACTCCACAGCTAGCCATGCTTTGCTAAGCATCATGGACACCTATTCAGGTTTTCATTAAATCCCCATGTGGTCAGAGGATTAGGACAAAACGTCCTTTATTACTAAAAAGGACTGTATGGCTGGTTGAGAATGCCATTCGGCCTACGCAATGCTCCAGCCACATTTCAAAGATTGATCAATACTGTCTTTCAGCCACAGCTAGGAAAAAACATGGAAGCATATATCGATGATATGATAGTCAAGAGCCGGCAAGAGGAAGATCATGTTGGTGATTTGAGAGAAACTTTCGAAACTCTCAGGAAATACAAGCTAAAGCTGAACCCCAGCAAATGTGTCTTTGGAGTCTTGTCAGGGAAGTTCTTAGGCTTCTTAGTAGATCAGAGGGGAATAGAAGCCAACCCCGAAAAGATCCAAGCTATTCTAGACATGAAATCTCCGTCAAAGATAAAGGAAGTTCAGCGACTGACGGGTTGCGTGGTTGCCCTTGGACGCTTCTCGTCTAAGTCGGGCGACAAGTGCCATCACTTATTCGCTACTATCATGAAGAAGGCCAAGTTTGAGTGGACGACAGAAGCTGAGCAAGCGCTTCAGCAAGTCAAAGATCACCTTCGGCAGCTGCCTAGGCTAGTCAGTCCAGCCGAGGGGGAGAAACTGTTTGTATATTTGGCCGTGTCCACTCAGGCTGTGAGTGCTGTTTTGCTGACTGAGAGAGAGTCCGTGCAAGTTCCAATATACTTTGTGAGTCATGTGCTCAAGGATGCGGAAAATAGGTACACTCCAGTCGAGAAGTTTGGATTGGATCTCGTCATGGCCAGCAGAAAGTTAAGGCCCTATTTCTTGGCTCACAGTATACTCGTCTACACTGACCAACCCTTGAAGCAGGATTTGTAAAAAATGGAAGCCGTCGGCCGGATGTTAAAATGGGCCGTTGAGCTTAACATGTTTGATATATCATTGAACCAAGGAAAGCCATTAAGGGGAAAGCCTTGGCAGATTTTATAGTTGAGCTTACTCGGCCAACTATAGAACCAATATTTGATCCAGCTGAAGGGAGGAAGCATTGGACGCTCATGGTTGATGGATCGTCCACCGTTAATGGATGTGGGGCAGGAATCATTTGTCAATCTCCAGAAGGACACAAGTTTGAATATGCGCTAAGATTCCAATTCCAAGCGTCTAATAACAAAGCGGAATATGAAGCACTTCTAGCTGGAATCAAGATGTGTAAGGCGGCAGGAGCTCTGGAAATTGAGAAGAAATCAGACTCTTTTGGTCGTCAGTCAGGTCAACGGGGATTTTGAATGTAAAGAAGCATCGATGGACAAATATATACGTCTGATCAAAGATGAGATTGAGCCTTTGAAGCGATTTGTTCTCGACCAAGTGCCATGGTCAGAAAATCATCAAGCATACGCTCTCTCAAAATTGGCCAGCTCGGCTGAAGGTGATGCGCCAAGAACAGTGTTTTGGGAAGATAAACCCAAAAAGAGTATTGACCAAGAACAAATCATGTTTCTTTGTCGAGGGGCAGTTTGGATGGAGCCCATAATAGAATACAAGAAAACAGGACGACTGCCTTTGGATCCTGTGGAGGCTAAGTATGTGAAAGCTCGAGACAAGTGGTTTGAGCTATGGGACGAGACCCTTTACAAGAAGTCATTCAATCACCCTCTTCTCAAGTGCATCACCAGAGAAGATGGGCAAGAGGTTCTGAAGGAACTCCATGAAGGAGCTTGTGCATCTCACATTGGGGGAAGAGCATTGGGAGAAAAGGCTTTAAGGACTGGGTACTACTGGCCTACCTTGAAGGAGGACGCCCTCGTCTACGCAAAGAAGTGTGATAGCTGTCAGAAGCATGGAAACCTGCATCAGAAGCCGTCCAACTACTTAAGTCCCATCTTGTTCCCTCTACCTTTTGCCAAATGGGGCATGGATATACTAGGACCTTTTCCGGTGGCCGCTGGGCAAAAGAAGTTTGTGATAGTAGCTGTGGACTACTTCACTAAATGGATAGAGGCTGAAGCCATGCGAGGTATAACAACGAGCGATGTCAAGGGCTTTATTTGGAAAAACATTATAACTCGTTTTGGCATGCCACAGTCCATCGTCTTTGATAATGGTCCACAGTTCGAAACGCCTAAGCTGAAAGATTGGTTGGCAGAAAGAGAAATCAAAGCTCACTTCGCGGTAGTCGCCCACCCACAAGCCAATGGGCAAGTAGAGTTCTTCAATAAGATTATATCCAATGGAATCAAAAGGAAGTTGGATAATGCTAAGGGACAATGGGTTGAAAAACTGCATCTAGTGTTATGGTCCATCAGAACAACCACCAAAAATTCTACAAGGGAGACACCCTTCATGTTAGTTTATGGCACTGAAGCCGTCTTGCCCATTAAGATTGAGGAACCCACCCTGCGAGTCATGCTGTACACGGAAGATGCCAACTGGGCTGCATTGTGCACGGCCTTGGATCAAGTACCAGAGGTCAGGGGAAATGCCTTGCTAAGAATGCAATTGTACAAACTGAGAATGGCTCGGAAGTTTAACAAGAGAGTCGCTAGATGACCACTCAAGGTGGGAGATCTAGTTCTAAGGAAAATTGAGGCGGTTGGACGAGCTAAAGAGCTGGGGAAGCTAACACTAAATTGGGAAGGACCTTACCTGATTGTCCAGGAGGTGCGCGGAACCTTTTGTCTCCAAGATCTGGATGGACGACCAATACCGCGCACTTGGAACTCAGACACTCTGAAGAAGTACCACGTCTAAACTCAGTTAATCACCAGGAAACTGGCCAATAGTTTGTAGTCACCCAAAGTGCCACGACACATGCTAGAGAAAAAGAATTGTATACATGTATCTTGGCATTTAGTCAAGCAAAATTCATATAATACAATTCCTACTTTCTTATCGCCTTTGTTTATTTTCACCAAGTTGGTTCACTTTGGGGCATTAATCAGTTATTAGTCTAAAAGTGACAATAACTTGGACAAAAATACAAAGAATAATAGAGCACCAAAAAATACTCACTTCTCTACCGAACATCACTCCCTCAAAGAGACCGGCCAAAGTGTAATAGCCTAAAAGGTAACAACACATAAATGGCCAACAAATTGACAAAATCTCTAGTTAGATAAACGTCAAAGTCTTTATGAGAAAGCTGACCCGAAATAAGCCCTTAGTAAAGGATAGTTACTTTCAAATGCACGGTCAGCTAAGTAGTAAAGACCCTAGTAAGGGATCACTACTTCCTGACGAGTGTTGCTCCCTCAAGGAGGCCGGCTAAGACATGGTTTGAACATATTCTAAAGCTCGTCCTTAGAAATTTCAGCAGGTGTGGCCAACGTTGGCCGCTCTCCTTCTTGGACTATGGCTCGCCCATCATGTACGGTTGAGCTAAGCCCAAGAAGGGGGGGATGAGACAAGCCTATAGGACGAACTAAATGGAAACGGTCGTCCAAAAACCAGGACGAACTAGTCAAGAAATGCATTTTAGAAAGTTTTTCGACCGTCCAAAAGTCCAGGACGAGTCTCCTTTTCTACTTGGATGCATTTTGGAAAGATTTACGATCGTCCATATACCAGGACGTTGCTCTTTCCTTAAACATGTGTATAGATCGTCCAATATTCAGGATGAGGCTCATTTTATACTTAGTCGAAATTGGAATGCAAGAAAAGAAAGGACAAGCAATGGGCAAAAAGTCTTTTCATTTACACTTGGCAAAAATTTACAGCTTAAGACTAGAAGAGACAAAACAACGACGGCAAACAAGCCAAGAAACTTAGGAAAATAAACCTAAAGCTAGGCATCATCTTCAGCGCGAGTTTCTTGGTCGCCTTCAGGGGTTTCTTCCTCGACCACAGCCTCGTCGTCCGAGTCTAAGAATTCCGGAGGCTCCTTGGCACAAACCATGGCACAATGAACGTTTGATAAGTGGCTTTTAAGGCCGCTTTTATGGCCTCTTTCCACCCTAATTAAGCCCTTGTTTAGTCCATTTTTATGCTTATTTAGCTTAGCTTTGTTCAATGTTAGTGATTCTATTAGCTTTATGCACTTTGAGTCTTTTTTGGGAGTTGTAGGTTGTTTTCTCTTCATGCGAAGATTGAATGTTGTGAACACCCTATGCTATGACTTGCTCTTATCTTCTTTTAGGTTCCGTAGCGGCCTAATCGAGATTGTCGAAGCTTGGAATGGCAAAAGGGAACCTTTGGATGGAGAGAGGGAGCTTCAAATTGCAAAGAAGAGTAGAAGCAGAGCCAAAGCTGGCGCTCCAGATTTGGAGTGGGAGCTCCGAATTCCCCTGTATACAAGAAATTTTGCCGAGAATTTGAAGCTGGCGCTCCAACCTCATGGAGCGGGAGCTTCGACCTACGGCAGGAATATCTCATATTATGCTCAGAGCTAGTGCTCCACATGTGGAGCGAGAGCTTCGACTGCTCAGAGCTCGCGCTCCACACATGGAGCGGGAGCTTCGGCCTGCTGCTGAAATCTATCTCATTAAGTCCAGAGCTCGCGCTCCACGCATGGAGCGGGAGCTCTGAATGGTTCAGCTCCCGATTTTTTTCGCTGTTTGCCTTTACTTTAAGTTGTATTTGTGAGAGGTATAAATACCCTCTCTTAAGACATTTTAGGGAAAGCTTTTTATTCCAGAGAAGAGGATTTAAAGCAAGAGCACACTATTCTAGGTTAATTAGAGAGAGAAAAACACATTCTTAGGAGAGAGAAAGTTGTAACTCAACATTTGTTCTTCATTTTTATCAATCAAAGCATCAATCTTTTGGTAATTTCTAGTCTCTAATCCTTATTTCCTAGCTTATTTTTGGTTATTTGTTTAGTTTTATGCTTGTTTAAATTAGTTTATACTTGCCTTGACTAGTCTTAGTTGTCTATTGTTCAAAGGTTCAATCTTTCTCGTTTTCACTAATCATGCTTAGTAGTTTTAGTATGTTTGCTCCTTTTATTGTTGCTTTTACTAGTCTTACTATGTTCTCCTCCTTCCTAGGCTAGATTTCTAGCTAGGGAAGGGGGATAATGGGACTTTGTGATGATTTTGAATGATGTTTGGTTGGCTTTGGTTATTGTTCTTTTGATGCTCGAATCAAGGTATTTTATTGTAAAAGTATGAAACTTGATCACCTTTATGCTTAAATCTTATGCTAATGTTGGGTTATGTGAGAGCAAGCTTGATATTAGTGATGACTTGATGATGGGTAGACCACGACCTCAAAGGCGGGGTTGGGTAGGCGGTGTTGAGAGGTGTGCGAGAGTGACCTCTTGATGTTGGACCAAGGCCCTCAATAGATTTGATCCATTGCCCACCGAATGTTGTTGAAATCGTTGTTGTGAGTTCCACGACTCCTCCTCTTCCTAGTGTTTGTCTTATTGATTAATCACTTTTATTTTATCTTCCTTAGGTAGTCTAGTTGATAACTCAAACCCCTTTTCTTTTACTCCCGTCAATTGATAGCATGTCGAACTAAGTGTAAAACCCCTTGCTTCTCCGTGGATACGACCCCTTACTACGCTATACTACCTTATTAGGCTAGTTAGTTAGACTAGGGAGATTTTATTCTTGACTCAAAACCAAAGGAAGTAACGACACCTAGGGGACCGATCAACGTTATGTTGAAATTCCAGACGACGAACGAAGTTGGGAACCTCGCTAGGCTCAGCCAACATCCCAAAAGCTTTAATGGCCCAGTCTTTGGATGTCTCAATGACATGAGCCAAGCCTTCCTTGGCGTCGTCAAAGGCCTGGGCTGCCTCCTTCTGCAGACGGGCGTTTTTCGCCCTTAGGAGGATATTCTCCCTTCTCAGTTGGACGGTGGCTAGAAGAGCAGTATCCCTTTCGCCCTTCAACTCAGTTGAGACGGCGTCAAGGACCATTTTCAGTTGGTCTTGCTCCGTGTACAACTGATTGATGGTAACAAGATAGTTCTTGTTTGTGGGCTCCAGGCTTGCTGATCTCTTCTCCAAGGCCTCCAGTGACTGGCGATGGAGAGTGTTGGCCATCTCAATATCATTGATGGCCTTGTCGCCTGCCGTCGTAGCAAGGTGGACGAGTTGCTTGTTCTCTTTTCTAAGCTCCCTCGCCCACTCTTCAGTCAGCATGCTGCGAGCAAAAAGCTGGAACAATGAAAGCAAAACAAGTCATTAGACGAGTTACAAAAAAGAGAAAATTTGTACAAGTTTAAAACAAAAGCGGCAGCAAGTTATACCTCAGCAGCAAGTTGAGACATGTAGCCCACATGCCCGGCTGATGCTCCCCTTAATCCTTTAATATAGGACTCAGGGTAACATTTGAAGAGCTCCTGCTTAAGCCGATCTCTTTCTGCTTTGGACATTTTGGCAAAGGCAGCAGAAGACTCCTCGTCCGAATCTATGGTGAGAGTAGCTGAGGGTAAAGCTGGTCCTTTGCCCTTATCTGAAAGGGGGAGGGGGAGTTAGTTATCTTGATTGGAAAGACAATGGCTTGTCTATTGGACAGACTCATGGACCGTATGCCGACCCGCGCCGTCCTAACTATGTTCGGATAATACGACTCACTAGACGAGATGGATGCCATCCTAACAGCTAGCGGCATCTGCGAAACGAGCTTGGCTACCGAGCCGCTGAAACCCGGGTAGTTCTCAGTAGCCGTCTCCGGCTCCGGAATAACCAAAGCCAAAGCCGACTCTGATTTGATCTCAGCAGAATCCGCAGGAAGAACGTCCAACTGACCAGCAGGGTCAGAACTCTTTTCCCCCTCGGCAGGGACAGCAGCGGAAGGTTCCTTTTTCAGGACCTTGTCCTTCGGCGGAGGCATGGCTTTCTTCCCAACTTCGTCAGCAGGAGTAGTCTTCTCCACCCTCTTCCTAGTAAAGCCTTTAGGCTTTTTTGCTGGAGGCTGGTCCGCGGCCGCCGTAGGCCTCTTCTTGGATGAAGATGACTTCCCAGGTGGAATTTTGTTTGTAGGAGCATTTTTCTGCAAGAAATGCACAAGTTACAACAATGGTCGTCCAAAGAACAAAAGCTATAAACAAATTATAAGGCTTCAAACGAGAATCACCCAAAGAAGGAAGGCGTCCTAGAATGGACACCTCCTCTCCTAAGGGAACCTCGTCCAAAGAGAACCTCGCCCAAAGAAATTTCTGCACTCAGACGAAGGTGATGCAAAGAAGGAGACCGTCCAAAAGAGGACGGACTAAAATGACTTCCGTCCAAAGAATTAGAGTTCCTCATACGAGAATGGCCCAAAGAAGGTGGCCGTCTAAGCATGGACGCTTTCCTTCTTCGGGTGATTCTCGTCCAAAGACTGACAACAAACTTAGACGAACCCAAACGGTACTTGTCCAAAGCTGTTCAGCATCTTAGACGAGACTGGCCCAAAAAAGGTGGACGTCCATGCTTGGACGCCTTCCTTCTTTGGGTGATCCTCGTCCAAGGACTGGAAGTAAATTCTAGACGAGTCAAAAAAAAAAAATTTAATTTACCAATGTTTTAGTCCTCTTCTCAGCACTGCTCTTGGCGTACTCTTTCCATAGATTGTCTGTGAACTTAGACATGCTTATGTCCCCTGTCCAAGAAGGCTTGAGCCGTGTTCTGGTGGAGTCTGCAAAAAAAGAGATGAAAGGGGGCTAGTCCGATATGGACTATGGATGAAGCATTTTACTTGGGAATTTGAATGTATACCTTTATCTTCGGCCAACCGCAAGCCGGTGGCGACCAAGAAGTCGTCACTGTAAAACATTTCCTTAAAGGGTATCCAGTTAGCTGGTCCCTTAAAGGATGGCTGGCCGGGCCTGGAGTACTCCTTTAATCTGAAGTACTCCACTACCTCCTCGTCATAATGGTCCTCCAACTCTAGCCAGGACTGCTTTCGTCCGGTATTTGTGACGTCTCGGTTATAGAATCGGAAGCCCTCTGTGGCAGAGTCGTTGGCCGCCCTAAGGAAGATGAAGTCGGCCTTCCATTCATGCATCTTTGACGGCTTGCCCTAGGCAGTTAGAAAGCCAGGGCGGTTGCAGATACTGAGCCATGTTCCATCCACGGCACCAGGAACCTTAGCCGCATAATGAATATGGGTGAAGGCTTGGATAGAGAGGGCCAGGCCGCGCAACTCACAAACAGCTATAAACATCAGGACGCTGTGCCAGGCATTTGGAGCCAGTTGGTTATGGCCGACGTTGTAATAGCGAAGCACTTGTTCTATAAAGTCATGGAGGGGGAACCTTAATCCCGCGTCCAAGGCCAGCTTGTAGACGGCGAAGTGATTTTTAGGAGCGCTCAAAATGGTGGCCTCCTTATCAGGAATGACGAAAGAAAATCCCGGAATGTGTATGAAATTGGACAGATAACTAGGGTCCGGTCCTATTTTTTCTAACCATTTGCGATTGGCCAAAATAAATGCGGGGTCAGAAAGGGGACCTAGGCGTTTTCTAATCTCAGACGAAGTAGTGGAGGCTTCGTCTGACTCATCGGCAGCACCAGAATCACTACAGTTATTGTCCTCGCCAGTTTCCTCCATCTCGGTGTCCCGGCCAAACAGACTGGCTTCAGGAGTTATTTGGGAGCCCTCAAAGCTGCGGCCAGGGGAAAGGGGGCCGCCCAAAGGCCCAGCACTTTGGATCTCTCTCGTCTCATCTGGAACTCGTCCAGTAGATTCCTCCATGTCTGAACTATTTGATGGGATTATTACCTTTCGTCTTAGACGGGCCGTTTGCTTGACGCACGCCAGATTACCCTGCACAGGTAAAGACTGGGTTGTCTGACTTTCTCGGCCAAAACCACAAAATAATATATACTCGGCCCGAAGAGGTCCAACTCTAGAATGTGCCGAAGAAGAAACACTCTTGGTTCTAGGGTCAAGACAAGCTCTTGGTCGGCTAGGATTATTTGACGAAGAAGATTCCATTTTATTGATTTTCTAAGAGAAAAATAAAGAATAAAAGAAAGAATAAAGAACAAAGAAAAGATACCTGCTGAAACGCCTGGACGATTTGGTGAAGAAGGCTGAGGCTAGACGATCACTCTCTCTCTCTCTCTCTCTAGAAAAATTCTCTCTGGGTGTGAAATGATTTAATGAATTCATACCCAAGATATATATAGGGGGTAAGAAAATCCGTTGAGCCGGTCAAGGATGAGTGAAAAAAGTTTAAAACGGTCAGTTATGACCGGTAAAACCCAGGAAAAGGCGCGTCGTTGCCTCGATTTTGAAATTGAATAAACTACCTTGGGTAAAAGGGTATTATCCGTCTGATGGGTCAACAGCGAAAACCCTTATAGGGGTAAATGTTGTAGCCTAAAAATCTACGGCTCCTTTAGAGACACTTGGGCTCATCAGAGCCGTACACGTGTCCTCTCCTAATAAGTGAAGAAAGAGGTTTAACCCTTGGGTTATATTCAGTTGGGAGAAAATGCTTACTTTTCTGGCCCAAAAGGTAGTCAGAGCCCAGCCTTTTGGAGTTGGCTGTAAGTGATTGGTTGGTAAATTCTCACAAATCATGGCCTGCCACGTGTCATGATCTGATTACTTAGCCAATCAAATGCCACTATTCTAGGGCAGTTTTTAAGGTTAGCTGTCATCTTGCAATCACTATAAATACCCCTGGAATCAGGAGAAAGATCATTCAATGCAAAGAGTGCAAAGTTACTCTATAAAAATACTCTCTCACTTTCTCTCTCTAGATCTACTTTTCCTTTACAACTCCTGATATTTGACTTAAGCTTCGGAGGGGGAACCACCACCCAAACCTCCAGGGTGGGTCCCTTTTTGCAGGTTCGGGAACGAAGGTCAGGCTTGGACTAAGTTGATTCAGACATTGTTGCACAAGTCTCCAAGTGAAGAACATCTAAGGGATACTAGTTTACTTGCTAGACAAGAAAGCTAAGCCTATAGCTTACTTGTTGGACAAGCAGGAGACTAAACAGATCTTATTTCGAAACACGCACCGATTGTAAAAAAATTATATTATTGCGAATTATATGTAGCAAAAGTTATATTCAAAATCATTTAGGTTTTTTATTCAAAATTAGACTCTACTCTTCGTTTATCTAAAAACACCTTATATGCATTTATATCTATGTTGAACACTATTTTTTACAAAAATTTAAAAGAATGACATGGCATGCTCATGTGGAGCTCTATACTATTCTAAGGTTTTTTTTTTAATCAAACTCTAATTTTTGTCATCATCCAAAACTTTAATATATGTGTAATTTTATCGCTATAGATTTTATTTTTTGTTGTAACAACAAAGTTTCCTTAATGAATTGTTTTGGTTCAGTTGAGTAAGAGCTTTTAAAAGATAATATTTTTAATCCTATACATTGGACCTATGATCAAATGCTAAAATCACATACATTTCACTATACTTATAGATATTATTATATGTATCTAAAAGAAATAAAGAATGTGTTACAATCCAGTTGGTTAAATATATTTTCATGAGTTGTACAATTATATTGTAAATGGGTCTTGTTTATGTATTTAAATATATGTAGAATCTATTAAAAAAATAAAAATAAAAATTAATGACATAAATGGATCTTATTTTGAATCATATTTCGAACACTCTCTAATGGTACAAAAATTATAATATTCTGAATTACATAGCAAAAGTTATATACAATTTACATAATATAAAATTTTGGGATGTTCATTCAAAAACAACAAAATTTATGCAACATAAGTTACGCTATATTATTACTCCTAATCCGAGTTATAATTTTGAGGGATAAAAATTATGTAAATAATTATGATTAAGGTACTTAAAATTTGTTAAAAAAAGTGGAATACACTAACTATGTTATTTTTAATTGGATCAAAATATATTTTAAAAAATTCAAATTTAATTTATGCGAAATAAAAATAAATAAATTGAAAATAAGTAGGTTGAACATACTAGAAGTCGACCCTTTTGGGTTGAGTGGCTAGAATTTTTTTACAAAAATAAAATAAAATAAATCCCTAATAAAATTTATAATTATATGAATTACTTTAGTACATATATATACATGTAGAGCTAAATAGTCACGCAGATATGGGCACTTGGTCCATCTTTAAAATATCATGTGTCCCTATATATTTTTAGAAAATCTAAATATAGTATAAATATATATTTTATTCTACTACCCATATATAATGTTTATATGATCATATATGTAACTATAATAATATAAAAAGAAGTTGAAATCATTAATTTGTAAAGAATAATGTTATTGTAATCTTAATATCCAATCAATTATTGTATTATTCAATATCCTTTTAGAATTATTTCATAATAAAAATTATAGTAATATTTTAAAAAATATTATAACTTACTTTGTCCCGTGTATGATAGAAGCCACAAGTCTAGTCAAAACAAAATCCTAAATCTAATGCTCCTACCAAACTATCCATTGAAGAGATTCTTTGGAACTATTGACAATATATATTTTGGTATCATTCAAACGATACTTTGGTATCATTGACAGGATACTTTGATACCATTGACGCGATATTTTGGTATCATTCAAACGATACTTTGAGACCATTGACATGATACTTTGGTATCATTCAAATGATACTTTGGTACCATTGATTGGATACTTTGGTATCATCGACAGGATACTTTACGATACTTTGGTATCATTCAAAGCGTATTTTGGTACCATTGACACACACTACTTTGGTAACGTTGATAGGATACTTTGGTATCATTCAAAAAGTATTTTAGTACTATTTACAGGATACTTTGATATCATTCAAAGAATACTTTGGTACCATTGACTGGGTACTTTGGCATCATTGAAAGATTATTCTGATACCATTGACAAGATACTTTGGTATCATTCAAAGAGTACTTTGATACCATTGGTTGGATATTTTGGTATCATTCAAATGATATTTTGGTACCATTGATTGGTCATGAGTTCAAAAGTAATACTACAAGTTCACAATGTTTGTTGTTAGCAGAGACTTACCAAATACGGGTCGATCCACAACGAGAGGATATTTATAGTTTGAAGTTCAATTACTTAACTACTTAAGTAGAAAGGTTGTTGAATGAGTAATAACTAGTGCTAAAGTAAACTAAATTAGGTATGTGTTAATCAATATTAAAACCCAGGTCATTCGTTCGGTACACCATCCTTACACCAACTTAATCAATACAATAAATTTTAACAAAATTTGGATTAAGGAATGAGTAATTAGATTCTTTTGCTAATCCTATGGTTGGGTCTTAACACTCTAAGATCAACATATATGTAGTACGATCGCTAACATAATTAGATCTACCAATTACAACAAGCCTCTAATGAGTACAATCTATCAATTCTAACTCTTAGAAGCTAAATGATAACCCATGATATAGTACAATTACATGAATTAAACATAGTAATAAATCAATAGGAACTTTCCTTGCGTAGCAAGATTAAGGCATGAAATGCATAATCCGCATCATGAAAAATAAAGAAACCAAACCAAGCCCAACCATAGCAAATCACACAACTACGAGCTCAAGAGAGCTCAAAACAATACTTGATGCTAAGGGAATGGGGCTAAAACTCTATATAAAATAGACACATCTATTGGATACTTTGATATCATTCAAATACTACTTTGGTATCATTCAAAGGGGTATTCTTTATACGATACTTTGGTACCATATCGATAGTATCATTCAAAGAATATATACTTTGGAATCTTTCAAAGGATACTTAGTTATCCTTGATAGCATACATTATTATCGTTCAAATGATTCTTTTGTACTAGTTACAAGATATTTTGTATAATTCAAAGGATACTTTGATACCATTGATTGGATACTTTACTATCATTAAAAATGATATTTGGTACCATTAATTAAATACTTTGGAATCATTCAAAGATTACTTTGGTACCATTAATAGGATACTTTGTTATCGTTTCAATAGATGCTTTGGTACACTTGATTTGACTTTGGTACTACTATTAACAGACTTTGGTACTCAATCACTTTGGTACCAATGTCAAATGACTTTGATACCAATGTCAACTGACTTTGGTACCAATATAAAAAAACTTTGATACCAATGTCAACTAAGTTTGATACTAATGTCAACTGACTTTGATAATCAATGACTTTGTTACGAATGTCAAATGACTTTGGTACTAATGTCAACTGACTTTGGTATCTAATGACTTTGGTACTACTATCAACTGACATTGGTACTCAATGACTTTGGTACTAATGTCAATGACTTTGGTACCAATGTCGACTGACTTTGATACCCAATGACTTTAGTACCAATGTCATTTGATTTTGGTACTACTATTAACTGACTTTGGTATCAATGTCAAATGACATTGGTACCAATGAATGCCAAATGACTTTGATACTAATATCATCAACTGACTTTGGTAATCAATGACTTTGGTACCAATATCAATTGACATTGGTACCCAATAACTTTGGCACCAATATCAATTAACATTGGTACCCAATGACATTGGTGACATTGGTACCAATGTCAAATGCTTTTGGTACCAATATCAACTGACATATGTACCTAATGACTTTGGTACCAATGTTAAATGACTTTGGTACAATATCATCAACTGACTTTGGTACTCAATGACTTTGGTACCAATGTCAAATGACTTTGGTACAAATGTCAAATGACTTTGGTACTAAAATCATCAACTGACTTTGGTAGTCAATGACTTTAGTACAAATGTCAATTACTTTGGTAGTCAATGACTTTAGTACAAATGTCAATTACTTTGGTACCAATGTCAATTGACTTTGGTACCAATATCAAATGACTTTGGTACCCATTGACTTTGGTACCAATTTCAAATGACTTTGGTACTACTATTAACTGAATTTGGTATGCAATGACTTTGGTACCAATTTCAAAATGACTTTGGTACCAATGTCAAATGACTTTGGTACCAATGACGTTGGTACTACTATCAACTGACTTTGGTACCCAATGACTTTGGTACCAATGTCTAATGACTTTAGTAACACTATCAGCTGACTTTGGTACCAATGCCAACTGACTTTGACCCCCAATGACTTTGGTACCAATGTCATTTGACTTTGGTACTACTATTAACTAAATTTGGTACTGAATGAGTTTGGCACCAATGTCAAATGACTTTGGTACCAATGAATGTCCATTGACTTTGGTACTAATATCATCTAGTGACTTTTGTACTCACTGACTTTGGTACCAATGTCAAATGATTTTGGTACCAATATCAACAGACATTGGTACCCAATGATTTTAGTATCAATGTCAAATGAGTTTGGTACTGAATGACTTTGGTACCAATGTTAAATGACTTTCGTACTATTATCATCTATTGACTTTGGTACCCAATGACTTTGGTACCAATGTCAAATGACTTTAGTACTACTATCAACTGATTTTGGTACTCAATAACTTTGATACCAATGTCAACTGAATTTGGTGTCCATGGACTTTGTTACCAATGTCCAATGACTTTGGTACTCATATCATTTGGTACCAATGACTAAAGACTTTAGTACTCATATCAACAGACTTTGATTGGATAGTTTGGTATCATTAAAAGGATACTTATACTTTGGTACCATTGACAGGATACTTTGGTAACATTGAAAAAGTACTTTGGTACCATTGATACTTTGGTACTATTGATTGGATACTTTGTTATCATTTCAAATGATACTTTGGTATCATTGACTGAATACTTTGGTACAAATACACTAATTATATTGTTCTTAATCCAATCTAAATTTATTTAAAAATTCTCGTAGAGAAATTTTTTGTTGCACATTAATGATATTATAAAGTGTAATATGAATCATGTACCATGCCACCTCCGTTCCTTTTTAATAGTTATACTTCACTTTTGACACTATTCGCAAATTTTCCTTTAATTATCATTTGTGATTTATGGTTAAGAGAAA
Source organism: Beta lomatogona (assembly GCA_947646795.1). Classification (NCBI taxonomy): domain Eukaryota; kingdom Viridiplantae; phylum Streptophyta; class Magnoliopsida; order Caryophyllales; family Amaranthaceae; genus Beta; species Beta lomatogona. Next base: position 425,666 of record CANSNZ010000202.1, read on the forward strand.
ATATAGTCATGTGGGGTCTTGTTTTTAATTCGTCCCGATATGTACTTTTAGAATATCGACATTTTGTATTTTTTACAAATACAAGATTAGAGATATAAAGGCTCAAATTAGTGCATCGATATGCGTGAAAAATGTAAGTGTAACTATTAAAAAGGAACGGAGGTATTATTTATTTGCACCATGAGTATGTTAATAAAATAAATTTTTTTACGATTGGTGCGCTTAATTAAAGGGATTAATACCCTTGTATGAAGGAATTAATACCATCTTAAAAATAGATTATTAATTAGTCTCATTATATTCTAAGTAGAATATTATATGTTAATTCAAGGATTTAAGTGGTATCAATATACTCATCCTTTAATACCATCTTAAAAATAGATTGGTACCAATTGACTCATACTTTCACATAGACTATTTTAAAAGGCTAATAAGGCTTGGTATGTCTTGATTAATATGCAAAATGGAAATGGCTTATGGTAACACATGCTAAATGAATTATTGCAATATGAAGACATGGAAAGTAAGAAAGTATATATATTGAAAGTCGAATATTTTCACCGATGAATCGATATTATCCACCTCAATTTTTTCAGGTACAACCATCAAATATATTATTATTTACAAATTTTATAATTGATTTTATAGAAAAAGTAACATTGGTTTTTTCACCTAACAAGGAATGAAAAGAAAAAAAGAAGTTATGTGGTTTATTTATCCTGATTTTTTTATTGACTTTCTTTAGTGAATCTGGTATAGAAGCTTATAGGATGAAAATTTTGACTTGTTCTCATCTTGATTTATAGCTTAATTAATGAATGTTTATTTGAGCTCTAATCATGGTTATAGAAATTGTTAATCGTCTCCATTATATGGATAAGAAATTGAAAGTATAACTAATAAGCATATAATAACATTTGTTTGACGATTTTAATTGTTGTTTTGTTATAAGTAAGTTCTTAACTTGATCAACCAGTAAACTTTTTTGGTGTTTACATGTGTTTCAAGGAAGATATCTTCTTGTTGTTTCTTTTTGGGTATTTCTTCTATTTAATTTCGCGATACATTTGACATGAATAATAGCTACTAGGACTAGGTTTCATTCATTAAAGAAATTTTTTGTTTGAGGGGATCAATAGGGCCGTCCCAAACATCTTGAAGGCCCTGTTCTAATTTTAAAGATTGGGCCCCTATTAAAACAAAATACAATTTTAATAATTATATTATTTCAAAGCACTATCATATTACAATTATACTTTTACCAAAAAAATGAAGGAAAAATTAACATGAATAATCCCAACTTTCAACTGTCTTTCTAAAATAATTCCAACTTTGGATTATTCCAGAATAATCCCAACTTTTGAGGGGACCTTCTCAAAATAAGCCAAACTATCATTTTTCTTGCCGACACTAGTCCATTTTAGGTCTATAATACATAGAACATTAATAGTTCGGATTATTTTGAGAAGATACCCATTAAAGTTGGGATTATTTTAAAATAATTCAAAGTTGGGATTATTCATGTCAATTTTTCCGAAAATGAATGAACAAAACGATTTCACTCTTAAAAAAGATGACTAAAATTTTTAGTATATAGCATCAGCAATTAAAATTAATAATACTTATTTCAATTTATCTCAGTTTCTAATCTCAATTTATAATTAGCCTAAACATCACATATAGCGCACAACTAATTCTTGATATAAGACAGCAATAGTAAGTTTTTGCTGCTTTTACATGTATAGCAGTTTGATAGGCATGCCTGCAACTGCAATAGTTAGTAACACCAACACATAAAGCATTTAAAAAGTAAAGAACAGGAATAGTGAATTGTATTTGATGAGATTCACTGATTCAGTATACTATTTATATGAACAGGTACTTCAATTGATATGGTGACCCGCCTAAAAATATTTATAACTATAATTAACTTGGGCAAAAAAAATTAGATTAATTAAAAGCAATTACTTGATGAAAGACTTCACCAGTTCACCTTCATCTTCCACAGGTCACAGGTCACAGTCACAGGTCACAGGTTGTTATGACAGATGTGAGAAAGAACAAATATTGAATGCAACACAAAGAATAATCAGACACAGATTTAACGTGGTTCACCAACGGAGTTTTGGCTACATCCACGGGCAGAGAGACAATAATATTATTGAAGAGAAGAATAACCAGAATTACAGAGGTGACTAATGTCTTAATCGTCAATGAATAAACTAGGTTAAAAAACCTATTTATATGCAAACCCGGAAAATCGCGATCCGCATCTCATTAAACCTCCGCCCGATCGGGTCGGGCGGAATCGCCAAACCAAAAGTCGTCTCGGGCCCGATCGGGCGACCATCGCCCGAGTCGTAGTTCGCTACGACGCCCGATCGGGCAAACACGCCCGATGCCATCGTGCGCTCCACTCCTTGAGCTGCTGCTGAGACGCTGCCCCGCCCGATCGGGCGAGCCGACGAAACATGCCCTCTGACCAGAATTCAAGGCATAAATTCCTACAAATCTCCACCTTGACTTGAATCCTCTCACAATGAACCAGATAAACAAATAACAGATGCATCGAACACAATGCCCAGATTCTCCCTGCAAACAGATTTGCCCCGAACGACAACCAGAACAGATTTGTCCCTTAAGGACACCAGATTAGCCCCTAAAGGCCCCAGACTTGCCCCAAAAGGCAATCAACAATCACGAACATTGAGCAAGTTCAAACAATGTTGAAACTTACTCTGTGGAACAGGTTTAGTGAACATATCAGCAGTACCTACTTTTTTCACCTTAACCCTCTTCTCACTCCTCAGAAAATGATATCTCACATCAATGTGCTTAGTCCTTTCATGATGGACTTGATCCTTGGCTAAGCATATTACACTCAAACTGTCACAATACACAATGGCCTGATTGTGATGCAAACCAAGATCACTAACTAGCCCCTTTAACCATATTCCCTCTTTAGCAGCTGCTGTCAATGCCATGTACTCTGCTTCAGTAGTAGACAAAGTAACTGTAGCCTGCAAAGTTGCCTTCCAACTAACAACAGAGCCACCAAGAGTAAATACATAGCCAGTCATAGACCTTCTACTGTCTACATCTCCAGCATAATCAGAATCAGAGTAACCAGTAACTAAACATTGAGCATCATTCCCATAAATGAGACCAACATCAGACGTACCTCGAAGGTAACGAAAAATTCTCTTGACTGCCTGCCAATGCTCCTTACCAGGATCACCCATGAACCTACTAACAACACTGACTGCATGTGCAAGATCCGGCCTAGTGACCATAGCATACATCAGACTCCCTACTGCACTAGCATAAAGAACCCTACTCATATACTCCTTCTCCTCAGCAGACTTGGGTGCAAAAGCAACAGACAAATGATTATTGGAGGCACTTGGAGTATCTATAGGCTTAGCTGTTGACATGCCAAACCTTGACAAAATCTTCTGAATGTAGCCTTTCTGTGACAAGAAAAGCTTCCTCTGATCTCTTTCCCTATAAATCTCCATCCCCAAAATCTTTTTCGCAGCACCCAAATCCTTCATCTCAAACTCAGCACTGAGAAGACCCTTCAACCTCTGAACATCAGACTTGGACTTTGCAGCTATAAGCATATCATCTACATACAAGACCAAATAAATCCATGATTCATCATCCAGCTTGTTGTGGTACACACAACAATCATACGGACTCCTGTTGTAACCCAATTCAATCATATAGTTGTCAAACCTTTTGTACCACTGCCTAGGAGACTGCTTTAGCCCATACAAGGACTTCTTCAGTCTGCAAACATAGTCTTCTTTATCAGGAACTTGGAACCCATCTGGCTGAGTCATATAAATCTCTTCCTCCAACTCCCCATGTAGGAAAGTTATTTTCACATCTAGTTGCTCAAGTTCAAGATCCTTATGTGCAACTATTGCTAGTAACACCCTGATGGAAGTGTGTCTGACCACTGGTGAAAAAATCTCATTATAGTCAATTCCTTCCCTTTGAGTGAACCCTCTTGCAACAACCCGAGCTTTATACTTGACCCCCTCAGAAGGTGAGGTCCATTCCTTCTTCTTGAAAACCCATTTGCAAGTGACAATTTTTCTCTCCTTAGGACGCTTGACTAGCTCCCAAGTCCGATTCTTATCCAGAGACTCCATTTCATCTCCCATAGCAGCGAGCCATTGAGCAGACTCACTACCTGAGACCGCTTCTTTGTAGGTGGATGGTTCATGAGTATCTATCTCCACCTCTTCAGCAACCTGCAGTGCATAAGCAACCATGTCCTCAAAACCATACCTCCTAGGAGGTCCCACACCAACTCTTCTAGCTCTATCAAGTGCTATACTTGTTCGATGTGCTTCAGATGAGGTGGATGGATGACTAGAAGGTTCAGATTCAGTAGCACCATGTTGATCTTCTCCACCTTGGTGCTGTAATTCACTCCCATCATAAGTGACTTCCAGCTCCACCTCTTTATCAACATCACTACCAACATACACTATCATAGACTTCACAGTGGGGTTAAGCATAGAATTTTCATCAAATATTACACTTCTACTAAGTATAACTCGACTCTCAGACGGTGACCAGATTCTATAGCCCTTAACTCCACTCCCAAAACCCACAAATACACCCTTCTTAGCTCTAGGTTCTAATTTACCCTCACTTACATGATAATAAACAGTAGAACCAAAAACTCTCAACAGAGAATAATCTGCAGGCTTACCAGACCACACCTCATAAGGCGTTTTACAGCGATACCAGTGTGAGGTCCACGGTTGATCAGATAGCAAGCTGTGCTTACAGCTTCTGCCCAAAATCTTCTAGGTAACCCAGCATTAGAGAGCATGCACCTCGTTCTCTCCAACAGTGTCTGATTCATGCATTCTGCTAGCCCGTTTTGCTGTGGAGTATTTCTGACAGTATGATGACATGCAATCCCTTCATTCTTGCAGAACTCATTAAACTCAGACCAACAGAATTCCAGACCATTATCAGTTCGCAGTCTTTTGATCTTCCTTCCAACTTGATTTTCCACCAAAGCCTTCCACTGCTTGAAGTTCATGAAAGCCTCACTTTTTTGCTTCATCATAATTATCCAAGTCATCCTTGAATAATCATCAATCATCGATAGAAAATACTTGTAACCTCCAAGAGACTCAACTCGGGAAGGACCCCAACAATCAGAGTGAATATAATCAAGTGTGCCCTTGTAGTATGCACAGCCTTTGGAAACTTGCTGCGATGAAGCTTCCCAAACACACAATGCTCACAGAACTCTATGTCCTGCACCTTGTGCCCACACAGAAGATCCCTTTTTGACAGAATTTGCATCCCCCTTTCACCCATATGTCCAAGTGTCCTATGCCATAACTTGGTCATATCCTCCTTGGGAACCTCAGATGATACAACAGCAGCACAACCTGTCACAGTAGCACCTTGAAGAAAATATAAGGTACCCTTTTTAATACCTTTCAGAACTACCTTCGAACCCTTGTAGACACTCATAACTCCACCTTCACCTTGAAAATTGAAACCTCTACTGTCAAGAAGACGCAAAGATATCAGATTCTTTGTCATCAGTGGAACATGCCTAACTTCATTCAAGGTACAGAATGTACCATCATGAGTCCTCAATCTGATGGAGCCTATTCCAACTACTTTCCAGGCAGCACTGTTGGCTATAGAAACACTGCCCCCATCTATCTGCTCATAAGTTGAAAACCACTCCCTGCAGGGACTAATATGATACGATGCCCCAGAATCAAGAACCCACACATCCCTATAATGTGACTGATCATTAACAACTAGGGCCAGATCTTCCTCAGAATTACCATCAGTTTCTGCCAGAGCAGCAGAACCTTCATTCTTGTCCTGCTGCTTCTTTTTCTTAGGACACTCATTTTTCCAACGCCCCTTCTCTTTACAGTAATTACAGACATCATTAGATTTAAGACCCTTAGAATTCGAATTTTTATGGTTCGATTTCTTTTTACCAGATTTTCCCTGTCCCTTACCCCCAGTGACAACTAATCCAGATGTCTGATTTTCTATACTAGAACCAGATGCCTGATGACGGACTTCTCTAGTATGAAGAGCAGATCTTACTTCTTCTAATGACAGACTATCTTTCCCAACAATAAAAGAATCCACAAAATTCTCATACGATAAAGGCAAAGATACTAACATAATTAAAGCAGCATCCTCATCATCTACTTTAACATCAATATTATGAAGATCTAGCAAGATAGTATTCAATTTATCTAGATGATCCCTCAGAGACATACCTTCCTGCATACGCAGGCTGAACAGACGTTGCTTCAAAAGCAACTTGTTGGTTAGAGATTTCGTCATGTATAAACTCTCTAACTTCAACCACAGACCAGCAGCAGTTTCCTGCTCCGCAACTTCAGTAATTATGTCGTCAGAAAGACATAGCATAATTGTTGAATGCGCCTTCTCCTCCAGAACGACCATCTCAGCGGTTTCTGAATTCGATGACTTCTTTGCCAACGGTGCCCACAACCCTTATTGCTTCAGCAAAGCACGCATCTTGATCTGCCACAGACTGAAACTATTTCTCCTAGTGAATTTATCAATTTTCACATTCATCCCAGACATCTTTCTCACCCGAATCGAACACAAAGCTCTGATACCAATTTGTTATGACAGATGTGAGAAAGAACATATATTGAATGCAAAACAAAGAATAATCAGACACAGATTTAACGTGGTTCACCAACAGAGTGTTGACTACATCCACGGGCAGAGAGAGAATAATATTATTGAAGAGAAGAATAACCAGAATTATAGAGGTGATTAATGTCTTAATCGTCAATGAATGAACTAGGTTAAAAAACCTATTTATATGCAAACCCGGAAAATCGCGATCCGCGTCTCATTAAACCTCCGCCTGATCGGTTGGGCGGAATCCGCCCGATCGGGCGGTAATCGCCTAACCAAAAGTCGTCTCGGGCCCGATCGGGCGACCATCGCCCGAGTCTTAGTTCGCAACGACGCCCGATGCCATCGGGCGCTCCACTCCTTGAGCTACTGCTGAGACGCTGCCCCGCCCGATCGGGTGAGCCGACGAAACATGCCCTCTGACCAGAATTCAAGGCATAAATTCCTACACAGGTCACAGGTCCTCGTCCCACAAATGTTTAATTAAAAGCAATTACTTGATTTTTTTCCATATGAAAAGAAATGGAATTTACCTTCCATTAACAATTATTTAAGAATTGATTTTTTTCCCGTTGGAGAAGATATGGGTGATGTGAATTTTGAGTAGCAGTGCAGTAGCTTCATAGGCAGCGTATTAGCGTGTAAGAGGTAAACACAGAGCGAAAGAGGCAGCGTATTAGCAATCAAATGAAGTAACTTATAAAATTATTGGAAAAAATTACTAATGAAACCGCGTGAATCTTTCAACACTAACCCATTCTCTTCCTCCTCGTGAAACAGAGGGATTACCCCTGCAGTTCTCTCAAACCCAACCACTTTCCACGTGATGTGAATTTTGTCTTTTGTGAGATTTTTTTTTTTCTTAGAAGGTATGAAAAAAGATTTTAGATGGCCCTCCGCACGAGGGGAACACCTAAAACATAGTTTACAAGGATGAAATGAAGCGAAGAGTGTAAAAAATCTACAATGGGGTAATCATCAGTAACTAAATGACCAACATTGGCGATCCAGCCTGCTGCTGTATTTGCTTCCCTGTAAATGTGACGCAGTTTCCAATTGTTGAAGAGGGTTAGCATAAGAATAATGTCGTGTATGATAGTCAAAATTTTCCAAGGTGGATTCCAAATGCCTTTGATGGTGTTGATAACCAGGAGGTTGTCGCCTTCTATCTCTATGTTCCTGTATCCCGATTGAAGAGCTAGATGAAGTCCCTTCTGGAAGGCAAGCACCTCGGCCACCATAATCTGTGTGTTACCGAGATTGTAAGCTTTGGCTTGGAGGGGATTCCTGTGATGGTCTCTAATAATGATCCCTACTGCGGCACAAGAGGCGCGAACTGACCCGTCAAAATTTATTTTGTAGTAGGGAGCTGCTGGTGGAGTCCAAGCGATAAGGCGAGGAGTGGAAGTGATGTTGGTAGGGGGAGCATGATTGTGGAAGTGGTGTGGGGTACCTGCGAGGAGGCGTTGGTCTAGGGCAAGACGATGAGCCCATTCATCGTGATAGAACTTAGCTTTGTGAAAAATCCTGAAAATATTAAGATAGAGGTTGTTAAAGATAATGTCATTCCGCTCTTTCCAAATAGCCCAAACTAAAAAGATAATTTTAGAAATGGTAGGCTTGTTTGGTTTGAGTTTTTGAAGGTCTTCGAGAAGAGAGTAGGGTGTGTAGCTGTTACACAAACATTGTTTAACGTGAGTGGTGGTCCAAAGACTTTTGATTTTAGGGCAAGTAACAAAGAGATGGTCGATGGTCTCTTCATGAAGAGTGCAAACTGGGCAAGTGGAGAGTGAAATTATGCTTCTTTTGTGAAGAATCGAACGGACACCAATGCTATTTTGACAAATTTGCCATAGGAAAATTAGCAGTTTGAGTGGGAGATCAAGTTGCCAAATCCAGGCAAAAGGCCATTTTTCACTCTGGTGGGGGATGTTATGCGCTATCCAAGTTGCAGACTTGACAGAAAAATTTCCTGAGGCAGTGGGGCCCCAAATAGGTTCATTTTGGAGTGAATGAACTGGAATAGGTATGCCTTTTATAAGTTGAATTATGTGGCTGGGGACTGTTGAAGATAATTGGTGGATGTCCTATGTTTTATCAGGGCGGATAAATTGACTCACTTGAAGGTTTGTGTTCACTTGAGACGGGTTGAGATTAAGCATAGTTAGAAGGTTGTCGGAGGAGATCCAATTATCTAACCAGAAATTTACTAACTGACCATTACCAATTTTCCAGCGGATGCCTTTTCTAAGGATGTGGCATTGTTTTAGAACATTTTTCCATATGGGGGAAGCATTAGGTTTAGGGGTGCAATTTAGGAAATATTGGGTTGAGAGGTACTTTTGTGAGACGAGCTTAACCCAAAAGTTATTTTGGTCAGTTAGAATTTTCCATCCTAATTTTGCCAGAAAAGCTTGATTGAGAGGAAGGACCTTTATGAGTCCGAGGCCGCCAACTGATTTAGGGCGGCAAATTTTATCCCAAGCAACAAGGGGGAGGACATTCTTTTCTTTTTGCTGTCGCCAAAAGAAATTGCGATGTGATTTATCCAAAGAAGTGGCAATCTTAGAAGGGAGAAGGGAAGAAGAGCACACATAAGAAGGGAGAGCCTCGAGATTGGATTGGATTAATGTTAAGCGACCTGCTTTGGAGAAGAAGCCAGCTTCCCATTAGTGATTACGTTGTTTAGTTTTCTGAATGATATTTTTAGAGTCGTTCTTTGTAGGGAAATAAGAAGAGAAATAAATGCCAAGGTAACGTCCCAACTTGGCAGTGGGCTGCATTTTGAAACAAGCTGCAAGGCTAGCTTTTCGGACATTGGAGACGTGCCTTGAAGAGATAAAAGCTGATTTATGGAAATTTACCAGTTGGCCAGATTGAAGACAGAAATTGTCGATTAATTCCTTTAAATTGTGGCAGGAAGTAGGAGAGGCTTTACAAAAAAGGAGACTGTCATCGGCGAACATTAAGCATCGGATAGTTGGTCCTTTAGGGATAAGTTTGAAACCAATCCCAGATTTTGGGTTTTGGGAAGCAAGCGTGAGCTTTCTTATGAAGGCATCCATACAGAGAATGAACAAATACGGGGAGAGAGGGTCTCCCTGACGCAAACCTTTTGAAGGCTTGAACCATGGAGAGGTTTGTCCGTTAACTTTAATAGAGTAGGAAACGTTAGTAACGCATTCTTTGATCCAGGAGACCCATTGAGGGGGGAATCCATATGAGGCCAATAATTTCCAAAGTAAATCGCATTCAATACGATCGTAAGCTTTTTCCATATCTAATTTTAGGGCACACCAACCTGTTTTACTTTGTGATTTTTGAAAAACATTTAGAATTTTTTTGTACGATGAGAACATTGTTATGTATGGAACGATCTTGTGTGAATGCATTTTGAAGAGGTGAAATTTCCCTTGCTAAAATTGGGGAAAGGCGTTGCACTAGGATTTTGGAGATGGCTTTGTATATAGTGTTAATAAGACTTATAAGCCGAAAATGATTAGGGTTTTCGGGGTGGTCGATTTTTGGTATTAATGTTATAATAGTGTGATTCAAAGAGGGGGGAGCTTGCCGTGATGGAAAAAGCTTTGGATAGCAAGACATACATCATTCTCAATCATAGGCCAATAGGCTTGGTAGAATTTGCTTCCAAACCCATCAGACCCCGGGACTTTATTAGGGTTAATGTCGTTCAAGGCATCCTGTATTTCCTGTTTAGAGACAGGAGCGAGAAGGGCAATTTTATCCATGTTATTGACAAAGGGGGAGATATGGCCTAGATCGATTCTTCTGTGGGGATCAGCTGTAGAGGTGAACCGTTTTTTGAATGAGAGATTTTGAATGAGAGATTTAGAATGTCGGCTATATCTTCGTGAGAGTCGTCCTAATTATTTAGGTCATTTTTGAGTCTGTAAATAGTGGTGGAAGCCACCTTTTTCTTCATTTTATTGTGAAAGAATCTGGAGTTTCGGTCTCCTTGGGTTAACCATGTTTTCCTACTCAAAGTCCCCCAGTGGCATTGCCCATATAGGAGAAGGTTCTCCCTTTGTTTAATTAACCGACCAATATGGTTTATAAGGATCGAGTTAAAAGGTTGGAGCCATAGACGGTTTTGTAGCTCTTGTATAGTTGTTTCATTGGCAAGCAATTTGTTGTGTGTGTGGTGAAACTTTTGTTTTGCCCATGTTTTTAAAGCAGATTTAATGCGGGAGAGACGTTGTTGGACTCGGAAAAAGCGGGATCCTGTAATGCTAATGTTCCAATGTGTTTTTACTATTGAATGAGACTCTTTTTCGAGGGCCCATAAGTTCTGGTAACAGAACAAGGTGGGAGTTGTTTTAGGAATGTCGTTTGAAGAGTAGAACATAGGGGCGTGATCAAACACAGAGAAATTGCCGTAAGAGATAGTACCATCCGGGAAGTCATCTCTAAAAGTCTGAAGTGCAATTGCTCTACCAAGTCGTTCATAGATAGATTGATCTGGTAAATTGCTTTTCCAAGAAAAAGACTTTTGTAAACAAGGTATATCAATTGCATTTGTATTGGTCATTAGCCGGGGTAATCTGTTTAATTGAAATGGGAGCTGAGGTCATCCCCCAATTTTATCATGACAAGTTAGCATTTCATTAAAGTCCCCTAGTAAGATCCATGGGGAAGGAATGTTTTGTAGCTCGTTGGATAGCTGCGCCCAAAAAGGGTCCTTTTCTTGTTCCTTTGCAGGACAATAGATGCCAAGGATGTAGTACGTTTTAGCATTGGGTTTGTAAGTAACCGTTAGATTGGCGTAACGAGATGTATGGACCTGATTGTTAAGGATGATGTTGTTGTTATTCCAACACACCCACAGGCCTCCACAATGATTAACGGGGTCAATGATCAATTTATTGTCAAAATGTAAAGCGTTTATTGCTATTGCGTGAATTAGTAAGAGTCTCAAAAATGAAGATAATGTCGGGGTGAAATTTATTTTTTAAATAAATTAATTCAGCTAAAGCGTTGGGCTTTTTTCCCCCTTGGATGTTCCATGCGAGGATTTTCATTTAAAAAACAAATAAGAGGGGCATACCAGTTTCACTGGTAAGAAAACCCGTTGCAAGACGTGCTAAGCAGCCCAGTTTAATAGTTCTGGTAACTGTAAAAAGGCGTAATATCAGGTCCTTTGGGCCTGGATAAAAAGTGGTCCAAATAACATAAAACTTTGGTAAAGTTGACACTTTGAGAATGAGGCCGTGGACTCCATTTTTGGCCGACGTAAAGATTAAAAAATCCTGTTGCAAGAAAGTGAGTAATTCGAAAATTAAGAAACTGAGAGGGGGTAAAACCCTGAGAACATTGCGAGTGATGGAGCACTCGAGTCATTAGCGAGTGATAAAACACTCGAGTCCGTATAGAAAGCTTTAACAAGAAGTTAAAATCGGAAGAGATAGTTACCAAATGGATAGAACTTGGAGACATAGAGATGTTCGATAGCGACTGGAGTGAAATGTTCCTGTAAAACGATAGGATGAGAGGCAAAGTAGAAGTGGAGTGGAAGTAGCAGTACAGACTGAGAGCATAATGAAACACAAGAATAAACGAACCAATAGTTGTAATTAATAGATAAATTAAAAACAGTACAAGTGAAAATAAAAAACATAATAAAACCCCCTAAAACATTGGAACACCAAAGAATTATGGGAAGGGGGGAACTGACATACAGATGAGGGGGTCTAGTCTTATAATTGATACACTAATGATCGCAAAAGCTAGACAAAAACAAGAATAACCCAAAAAATACCCTCATGGTAGCTAAGCAAAATAAAAGAGATGGTAGAATCATGGAGTAGAGGAGGAAGAGGACTGGGCCAACTCATAAAGCTCCCTCGTGCGCCTCTTAGATGTGTCAGATGGCTCCTGAGCAGATTGAGCGTCATTGGAAGGTTCAAGCTCTATCATGTCAGCATCAAAGGTGATGTGGGGATTATGGTGAATAACCCCCAAAGCCTGGAGAAATTCTTCGTCGAGGTCATCTTCACCCGGGTCATTGAGATTCTCCAAAGGGTCATGATCGGCCTGAGGCGGCTTGAGCTAAAGGTCAGCGTCACAAGAGATTTGAAAGTCCGCAAGAGTAGCAAAAGCATTTGTGAGAGGCAGGTTGGAAGTAGGAGGGGGTGAGGGTGGTGGTGGGGGAGGATGACAGAAGGTTTCATTGCAAAGGAGGGAGTGATCAGTGGTGGGGTTAGGTAAAATAGCAGGTTGGGAAGGTTGAGCAGAGAAATTTTTGGTACCACGGTAAGGGAAAGAGCGATGGTAACATTGACGTCTCTGAGGTTTAACCAAAATCCAGTCAGGGGAGGGTTGGTTGGAAGTAGGGTTGATGTTATTAGCTTCCATCTGAGCTACCACAAGCTCAATGCATGGTTCAGGTTTTTTAGGGCAAGTGTTCAAAAAATGATCTTTGGCACCGCAAAGAGGACATACCTCGTGAACGCCCTCATAAGAGAAAAAGAACTCATGGGAGTCATTTTCAGCAGTCATGGTAAGGGACCTCAGCACAGGCTTAGTTATGTTGATGTTGAGACAAACGCGCGCAAACTGAGCTTTCTCATCATTTTGGAGGGTGAAGCGGTCGAGTTTGATGAGGTGACCGATCTTTTGGGTGAGGGTGGCTAAGTGGTCCAGGACCAGAATTCTATGGGCAAGAACGGGATTTTGACCCATTGATCAACGTGGGTTATGCGGGTATAAAAAAGGTTTGAAAAATTGGCACCAAGGGAGGAGGACAAAATTGAGACCTTGGTCGAACAAAGGTCTCATATCCCAGACATCAGCCCTATCAAGAGGGTTGGAAAAGAAGATGAGAAACCACCCATTTGCTAGATGGCGAAAAGAGACTTCACCATGGATGAATTTCCAGTCTCGCTTAAGGCTATTAATGACAGCAGTAGTAGGGATAGGGTCTCCCCACACTTTTCCGAAGAAACAGGAGGACGCAAGTTTTTCAAGGGTGGCGTTTTCTATAGTAGGGGCTGCGACAGTCACACTTGGGGAAGGTGTATGTGGAAGGTCTGTGAAAGGAGGACTTGTGTTCCCTGATGGGAGGGGAGAGGAAGATGCACATTCACTGTTATGGCCCATTGGTTGGGGAATGGTGAGGGTAGGGGTGATGGGCGGACTAGTACTGTGATCCAAAGGGGCAGTTGGAGGTGGTGAGGTCCTATTAGAGTTAGGGGGAACGGGATTAGAAGAGCTAGGGGATTTGACAACAGCGGCATAATTAAGAGGAGGAGTATCCGACATGGGAGACAAGGGAAGATGACAGGAAGCAAAGAGAGAGAGGTTATAGCAGAAGGAGTGCTTAGAATGAGAGGATGAAAGGAAGTGGTCAGAAAAGGATAGGTATTTATAGTGAGCATCCTGATGGGTGAGACAAAGAGGATTGGAGTGCAAGAAAAATAAAATCATTAGAGGGATGAGAAGAGTTCGAGTGAAGAGGGAAGGGGAAGAGAAATCTAGGATATTACTTAAGTCAGTGAATTTAGAAAAACCACCAAAAAGGAGAAAAAAGAGAAGGGGAAGCATCATGTAGTAAAAACAAGAAAAATAAAGCAGAGAGATTAATTCAGAGGAGAGGAAAAGAAGAGAGAGAAAGATGAACTTCCCTGGGATTGGCGTGTTAACTGCAGCTCCTTGGCAGAGGTGAGAGAGGGTTAATTTCGCCTTAATGATGGGCATCCTTGCAATTGGATTGGGGAGGGAGATTAATTCGAAAGGAGTTCTTGGTGTAAAATAGGCTAATTTTCGCTGCATCTCGAGGCAAGGAAAGCGAAACACTATTTCGCCCGCCGATTTGAAATCATTACTAAAGATAATAGCAGAAAGACCCATTAAGCAATTAAAAATTCGGTTGAGCGGGGGGATTAAAGATTTGGGGATCTTGGGAATTGAAGAGACAATTTGGTAGGGCAATTAGGGTAAGTTTTAGGGTGGCAACTATGAAATTTGGAGGGATCTTTTTTGGAGGAAGGTGAAAGGGTTGCAGCGATGGAGTAAAGGATGAGGAGCTTGAAGAGAGAAGCAAATTGATACGCAATAGGAGTAGGCTTTAGTTTTTTCTTTTTCTTTTTTCTTGTTTTGGGGTTTTTCTCTCTAGAGAGCATTAGCACCTTAGGATTATCTCTCATCTCATGAAAGCTTGTCTTTTGTGAGAAATGCCAAAAATATCATGTGTTTGGCATCTCACTATACGGATAATTTCTCGTTTATGGGGACCAAAAACTATTGTTCGACACTTTCACTTGCACAAAAAAAAAAAAAAGAATACATGCAAAAAAACAAAAGTGTCATGTATCATCAATATTCAATACATCCTCCCTTTTGGCTCTTTTGGTTGTACCAAAACATTTTACAGATCGTACTTCCTTCGATGTTTTTTACTTGCTACATTTTTCATATATGGGTGTTTCTTTTTACTTGCTACATTTTCTTATTTGGGGTACTTGGCCTACTATAAAATATTAATATTATATTTGTTTTTCTCTTTTTCCACCAAAAAGTACTACTTTTTCAGCTTTCCCCATTATTTTACATTAAGGCTTTGTTTGGTAGGAAGGATTTGGATGGAAAACAAAGGAAAGGTAAAAACAAACTTTCTCATGTTTGGTAAAAGAAAATAAGAGGGGTTTGATTGGAAAGGAGAGGAAGTGGAAGGAAAAGAATACTCTTAAATCCTTACTTTCCTTTCCTCCCAAAATCGGAGGAATTTGACAGGATAGAAAGCTAACAAGCTTTTACCTATGTTTTCTTTATTTCCTTCATTTCCTTTTCTTTACTAATGACAACCAAACATGTGATTCCTCTCAAATCCGCCAATTATACCAAACATTGAAAACTACAACTACCTTCTTTTCTCTTCTTTTCCTTTCTTTTCCTCTCTCTTCCTTTCTTTTCCCTTCCTTACTAAAAAAATACCAAACAAAGTGTAAATGACTCAAAAAGAACCCTCCCAAAAGCTTGAAAGTAACATTGCCTTAATTCTTGTGCATTATCAAATGTACAACCTCCGTTTCATTTTAATTTACTCACTTCACTTTGGGGGAGAACCAAGGAGAAAGTAAAAAAGTATGAGAGAGAAACTGAAAAGGTAGAGAGAGAAATTGAAAAGTGAGAGAGATAAATTTAAAAGTGGGTTAAAATACTAAAAATTGGATCACATGGGTTAAAAAAGAGGAGAAAGTATATGTGACATGTTACAAAAAATAGAAAAAGCAACAATGTGTAGATTAAAAAGAAACAGACCAAAAAGGAAAGTGTGTAGATTAAAAAGAAACGGAGGGAGTAGCAAGTAAAAAAATAAACAAAGGGAGTAAATCATAAACTGTATATAATCATCTTTAAGTAAGGAAATCATAAAAAGTTGATAGAGAAATCTAATAAATTTCACGTAACTATGTATTTTGTTACGTATAAATAACACTTCTACAAAATAGTTCCTCTCCAAAAAACATAATACAAGATGGTTATTGGTAAATATGTTTTTAAGTAAAATAGTGTCGAAATTCAATACTCTCTCTATATTCTTTTATCTTGTTCACTTTTCGTATAGGGTTGTGTCCTTGTGTGCAAATAATCTCTCTCTTTTCCTCAATATTTATACATGATACCAAGTGAGCAAACTAAAATAATACAGAGCAAGTATGGTATAAGTAATTTAATATAATAAGAAGAAGAAGAAATGTATCAATTTGAAATTAAACTCCGAAGAAGGCATTGGAAAAAGAAAGTTAACTCTTAGAGTGAGCATGATTAGATGCAAACGACTTATTAACACACGTCCTGATTGAGTGATTGATAACATCAAGCGTTGTAGGAATAACATTTTACAACATCTTACAATATTAGGAAAAGAAATATTTCACGTCCTGATTGATCTCAACTACACCAATGACATACCAGAGTGATCCTAAATCACTTAATGACGGTGCTACATAGACCTAGGGGTGATAATGAGCCTGACAGGCTCGCGAGCAGCTCGGGCTCGGCTCGGTCAAAGCTCGGTCAAAGCTCGGCTCGAGCTCGGGCTCGGCTCGAGACTTAAACGAGCCGAGCCGAGCTAGGCAAAGCTCGGCTCGTAAAGCTCGTGAACAGCTCGATTATTATTTTATACTAAAAAAATTATTTTATATTAAAAAATTGTTTATATATTAAAAAATTGTTTATAGATATTAAAAATTATATTAATTATTTCTTTTAAGATATTAACTAAGCTATATAATAGAAGAAAGATTAAAAGAAAAGGTTAAAACAATTAAAAAGAAAAAGAAAACAAAAAAAGATAGAGAAGTTATGATTGTATTTTTAGAACTTGACTAATCTTTTTATTTAACTTATGATTGTATGGTGTAATGGAAGTAGCATGGAGCGGGCATTGTAGGCTTTGGAGCATATGGCAACTTACAAGAATGACATTGCCTTGAGAAAAGAATGAACTCTTTATTTTATGTAATATATTGTATATGTGTTGGTTGATATATTATCGTTGTTGAACTTTTGTATTGTTGTAGAACTTTTGTATTGTTTGCAATATGCGAAACTTTTGTATTGTTTTATTGGAATCATCAATCATGATAGAATCATTAAACTCACTTTATACAGATTTTTTGCAAAATAAATTTCCTAAACGCGCTCGAGCCCATAATAGAGAGCCGAGCCTAAACGAGCCCACGAGCCGAGCCTAACGAGCCCACGAGCCGAGCCTAAATGAGCCCACGAGTCGAGCCTAAACGAGCCCACGAGCCGAGCCTAAACGAGCTCACGAGCCGAGCTCGAGCCGCGAATTCTCATCACGAGCTCGAGCCGAGCTCGGCTCCCCCAGGCTCGGCGAGCTCACGAGCCGAGCCGAGCTCTTGAAAACTTAAACGAGCTCGAGCCGAGCCCAGTGCTATTCGGGCTCGGCTCGCTCGTTAAGCACCTCTACGATAGACCCATTAAATTTATTAGTAAATACGTGGATAACAACAATATGATATGATACACCAAGTGTATCTATACCTTCTCACAAAGAACTAAAAAAAGCTAGAAGTTCAAACCACAAAGGTGAAATTTTTTCTCGCAAATCTCATTAAATTGCTCAATCATCTCCTTAGTGAAATAATTAGCCCAATCACCAACCTCACCTTTTCGGAAAAAAGCCCTATTTTCTTCTCCTGAAGACAATTTTCCATTCTTATTCACCTCCAAATTGCTCAATTTATCAAAGCTACACAACTTAAGGATTTCTTCAACTAAACCTTCATTTTCCTCTTCAATAGAAAAAGGGCACCCCCAAAACTCAGCCAACTTTTTTAAGTGCAACTTAGGTTGCTTTTTCAAGTCTTCATAGGTTAAAAAATACACCTTTTGTGGGTTATCCAAGCTATACTTCCAATAGCTCAAAACATGATCCCAAAAAGGACCACAAAGGCTCACTCCCTTGCAAAACTTGTCAAATGCTTCTGCTAGTGAGATCTCTCCTCCATCCTTAGGCCTGAGTTTGTTAGCAAAGTGCCATAATGAGATGAAGGCATCTTTTGGGTTTCTAGCCAAGTACACAACTTTACAACCCGTTTCCTTGATGGATAACGGTAGCGATTCGACGGGCAAATGCGTCGAAAAAACCCGAGGAGAGGGCAAATTTGTGAGGTCAGGCACTTGGTGATCAACAAATACCTTAAGCTCTAAGAAAGGTACTAACTCATGAGGATTATTAGTGAGAATTGGGTGGTTATCACATCCTAAGGGATTGGTTTTTCGGTTTACGACCACGTAGGCTAAGGCTTTGAGCCAAGTGGTGCCGCATTTTGGGCTAGTGGTGAGGATGAGGTCGGTGTCGCGAGCTTGGAAGTGGCGTTGGCATGAAAGCACTCCTTGAAGCTGCCTAATTGGGTGCCAAAACCCTTGGTATTGGTAAAGATGAGATATAAGCCAACCTTGGTCTTTGGGTAAGGTTAAAATGAAGGCTTTGCAATCTTGGCTTATATCATCCTCTTGCAAGTATTTTGGACGACAAGGAGTTAGATGAGCCTGAGGGAGAAGTGATTGAGTGATGGCCATTGGAAATACTGTTGGTTTGCCTTTTGAATGGAATTAAGCAGTTGATAGAGTTATATATTGGGCATGATGTTCGGCGTGCAATCATTTTGTCAAATAGTAATTACTACTACATAGTAGTACATGGTAATTAAATAGGAAAAGATATTATAATTAGCTAACTTTTTAAATGTGATGTCTAGAATTATATTCATTTGTTTTCCAACTGTGAGAATTGTGTGCAGTTCCTCCGTAAGTGAATTATGAATAGAAAAGTAAGGAGAGGAATGAGGAAATTTAATGAGATGATATGCAAATAAGAAAATTGAGTGATGTTGTTTTCAGAAACAATGTGAATCGTTTTAGCTAGTTAAGGGTAAAATATTTATTTACCATGCATAATTTAAGACATGCAGGACACTAAATTGTTTATTTAGTCATTGTTAGAAATTGTAGCATAAAAAGGTTTTTAATTTTCTTGGCCTCCTTGGCCGGAAATAGTATAATTTCTTTGGAAATTAGACTATTTCTGACCCTTTTCCTTAGATTTTAGTATTTTTTTAGTGTTATTATATTCTTTATTGCTTTCTTCTGTTCAGTTCTCTCCATCTGTGAGAGTTTTTGTCCCCCTTTTCTGTGGTTGTTTCTCATCTTTGTATGAGTTTTCTTATTTTCACGGTGTCAATAATTTGGAAGATGGTCTGGATCCATAGGGGTTTAGGTTTTTTCAGCAATTCGTTACTGGGAACAATTATATCACAGAATCAGATTGTGAAGGTCTCTACTTGGAAAGATGCAAAGACATCGAAGTACACTGCTCGCGTCAAGCTTGAAGCGGTTGTGCTCGAGTATACTTAAAATTAATTGGTTCCATTGTGAAAATTGTTGCAATTTGCTAAATCTGTATTTTTCAGATCTTAATTATCATTGTATGTGCCGTTTGGCTTATTATTAATGATATATTTTCTTCCCGTCAAAAAAAAAAAAAAAAAAAAAAAAATATTGTAGCATAAAAGTTTTAGAATATAATTGAAGAAATAGTATTGTTTCTTAAGTCATGTAATAGTATTGTTTCTTAAGTCATGTACTTCATATATGTTCTTCATATAGTGGTTGTTTGTCATATCCTAAATACATGGCAATATATTTTGCGAGTATTCAATTTTATATTCTTTATTTGAAGGTAGATGCAACTCTAACACCAACATACCCCTTTAAATACTCATTTTATTCCAAAATATTCTTCTAGTTTACTTTTTGCCTAGTTTCTAAAGCAGGTTTAACTATCAACATCTTTAATTATCTGTGAATATATGAGAAATTATCAAAAGCTAATATCTTAAAAGTTTATATCGAGACGGATCTATGAGATCCATGTGGCTATCTTTTAATTATATGCAAATGGAATTTTTGAAATCAAAGTTTTGGCTCAACCATCGAGACATTTCAAACAGTAAGAAGAAGAAAAAAGCAGATGAAGTATTAGTTTCGGTATTACATTTCTAGGAAAAATTTATTGGAATATCGTCATTATGAGTTATGTTCCCATAAATTATAAATATTTGTTAATATAAAAAAACTCTCAACTATGGACAATGTCAGTTGAAAATGATGTCTAGTGACTAATAACTTGCTTAATTGGTCCTAGCTTTTTCTTGTTTTGTTTGCTGAATTTTTTCCTTCCTCTCTCTCATTCCCTCTGCCTAACCAACTAAAATTATTGACAAATCCACATCCTACTTCCAAAATTAATTTTTTCAGGTCACCAAATCAATTTCAGAAGGACAGTCATAATTGATTTTTTTATGAAATAAGAATATTTAGGATTATGAAAAAATCATTCATTTGGAATTAATCTTGTAAATTTTATTTTCTCTATATCACTGATTATCTCGAACACTTTCTATTTTTACTCATCTTGAACAATTTGAGCCATTTATGTTAAGAATGTTCTAAGTATTTATTTAATAATTATCCCCTACCCCTTTGCCCCATGACACCCTCTTATACAATATAGAAAAATCGTTATTTCTCTCTCATTCAATATTCCACCAACTCCTATCACATCTAATTTTTTAAATAAAAGAATGATATATAACCACTTAACAAATTATCGTCTAAAATTAAGTGCCATAATAAGTGTTCAAACTAATTCTGGGGGGAATGGCTATATCTTATATGACATGTATTAGTAAAAATTAGGAAAATTATTGGTTTTAAAAAAATCTGAGCACTTAGGGTCTGTTCTGTTCAACTTATTTTGTCTTATCTTATTTTACCTTATCTTATAAGATCTTATAAAATCTTATATTATCTTATTTTATCTTATCTAATCTTATAAGATAGTTTATTGAGTGTGTCTAATATTTTATTTTATTTTATCTTATCTGATCTGATCTTATCTTATCTTATCTGATCTGATCTTATATGATCTTATAAGATCTTATATAAGTTAAAATAAGTTGAGCAGAACGGACCCTAAATGATGTGTGCTAAATAACACAAACTAAACTATTTGTTATCAATAAAGACAAACTTATAGCAATTTTTCATAATAATATAGGGCTCACCTATGGTTCAATGTTCCAAATATATTGCGCTGAAAAGTTTTAAAAATAATTAAAGAGTAGAAAATAAAATAAAAGAGATAATGTATGTCAACCAATATCTAAATTTACTATGTTTCGAAGTAGCACTTTTAACAATTTTGAGAAAAATATTATCATAATACACCCCATATTTTTTTATGCCATAATAAAGTGTAAAATCCATATTATTCTTGGCAAATAGTTTAATATGAGTGAAAGTTTATATTATTTTGAGCTAAATTTTCTAAACATTTATCAATAATGTAATTTGTTAAGTGAATATTGAAAGATGAATCTAACACGATAAATTTATTAAGTGAATATTGAAAGATGAATCTAACAAGATAAATTTATTAAGTGAATATTGAAAGATGAATCTAATAAGATACCACATGATATATTTTATATTTGAATAAAAAGAATTAGTCAAAAATTTCAGCATCTGACGACATAATAATAAATAAATGAGTGCAAATCAATGGACGGAAGTAGCATAAATCAAATAATTAAAATTATGATATGCATCAATGGTACTCCTTCTATATTTTTTTTTATCTTTTGTACTTACTTTTATACAGTCCCTAATGCACATCTTTGAGCATCAATATCTCTAAATATGTTAGATAAAATTATGAAAAGTTGATATTCTTAAACTACACATCCAGACAAATTTAATAAGATCCCACATGAATATGTTTTCCATATATAATAATCAATACTTATATATGGTCAAATTTTCTATCTTTGACTAGAATATTCCAATTGAGAAAGATAAAAAAATACAGAAGGAGTATTCATTAAAACACATGATTAATTGTCTTCTCATTTCATAGACTTAAACAAAACTTCGATGTCTCCCCTCTAACTTCTCCCAAAAGCTATAATAAAAATTAAAAGCATTTAGACAGCGTCATAGTGTCTTCTTTCACTAGATATCCTCTATTTTAAAATACTTCCTGCGTTCTGAAATAAATGAAACGCTTCTATCAAAAAGCAATCACATAAAATAGAGAAGCGTTTCATTTATTTCAGAACGGAGGAAGTATAAGGCTCATAATACGCTTACCAAAAAAAATTGGAACATAAATATCTCTAATATATTACAAATAAAAATTATAGAGAAATTATATTATTGAATTTGTCTTCAAAAATACTATATTAATTTTATTTTCTTATAATTCTATCAACATGAATTGAGAGTAATCAACGATTATAGTTAAACCTCGAATATCATGCATGCCTATAGTATTTTTTCCAATATTAATGATAAGGCATATGAATCGTTTCCCAATCTAGTGTTAGAAATTAAACAAATTTCCAATTTGGTGCTTGCTCAAAACTTATTCCATAATCTAGTGTCCATGTAGACTTGGAATTACAAAGCTAATATTTTTTAGTTTAATAACACTCCAACCCTACTTGCCATCTTGTAAATGGAAGAAACAAGAACTTGCTCCTCCTCCCTTTTTATCTCCATGACAGTTTGATTTTTTTTAAAAAGAATTTTCCCTCCAAAGAAAAAAAAAGAGAAAGAATGAACACTGCTGCTCATATAGGATTAAAATTATACTTACTATTTTAATCAAGCTGATTGCCAAAATTGAGGCAAAAACATAATGCCACCAATATAATTAAATATTGAAAATATAGTGCCTTCAAAATAATTAAACATCGAAAATTAGCACAAGACAAATTCCAAGGACATGACATATCTCCATAACATATTAACAATCTTTGTGAAAATGTACACAAAAAACTAGATATGTGACTAGTTCATACACAATATCATTAGATATAAGTTCATTATATTTCCAAAAGCCTGATCACAACTAATATGTGACAAATGGTGCCACTTCTTTCCTTGAATCTTCTTCCACAACTAGAGAAAAAATAAAAATAAATTGGCCAAATGGTTCAGGATGCAGATGTTGATGAACCTCCATGTGATCAACCAATACAAATTAAGTTAGTAAAAAGAAAAAGATAAATGTGAATTTCAAATAATAATCCATATATGCTACTACCTTGATGAACACGTTTTCTTGTTATGACCTTTTTGTCTGCATATATTGCAAGTTACTTTCCCCTGAACTGATTCATCCATCTCGTTTCGCAATCGTTTGGATGGAGGTCACCCCTTATTGCAAGTGTTTGCAGGCACTAGACGCCTATAGACCATGGGTTGAGCCACTGTCTTCTCCTGTCGCGGATGAACAAGAGAGTGACTTAAACTTCGTCCCTCCCCTCGGGACGACAACCTCAAAGGAGGGTCTCTCAAATATGGTGTAGATCCTGTCGCTGATCGTTGTAACGCAACAGCTTTCTTTGCTTCTAGATACTCTCTGGCATCTGTTTCCATGCGGTGCCCGCTTGGACGAACATGGTCCCGAGTCCTCACCACCAGGTTCCAGTCCATCTTCCTTCATTGATCATTATCCTCTGGCTGCTTTCCTCTTGCCGTCCTCCTAGAGGGCTCTTGACGAACATGTCGACTAGGACCTGGACGATCTACTTGAGAACATCCTCTAGGACGAGGTGGATTGTTAGCAGCTGGCTCCGGGTTGTGATGAAAAACAAAGCATATTGCTTTTAACTGCTTCCCGGACGACCGCCGCCATCTTAGTCTGAAAGTCATTCAGCACATTCTCCAGGTGGGCGGCAGTAACAGGACGATCCAGGTTCACTTGGATGACCGGTTGCTGGCTTGGTCCAGGAACATTGACAATGGACGGAGGTCTATCTCTTCCTCTAGGTGGTCTTTCATGCTCCAACGTATCTTCGACATTAACTTGAAGGCTTCGATTCCCGACAATGTTGGACGATTGACAATCAGTCATCGTTGCGTCTCCCCACAGACGGCGCCAAATGTTTTATCCACTTGTCCAACAAGTAAGCTGTAGGCTTAGCTTCCTTGTCGAGCAAGTAAAGTAGTATCATGAGTGTTCTTCAGCTGGAGACTTGTGCAACGATGTCTGAATCCTCTTAGTCCTTGGTCTTTGCTCTGCTCCCGAACCTGCACAAAGGGACCCACCCTGGAGGCTTGGGGGAACCAGTTATCAGGAGTAGTGAGAGAAAGTAGAGATAGAAAGAGAAAGTGAGAGAGAATTTTATCAGAGTAACTTTGCACTGTTTGCATTGAATGTGTTTTCTCCTGATTTCAGGGGTATTTATAGTGATAGCAAGTTGACAGCTAACCTTAAAAACTGACCTACAATAGTGGCCTCTGATTGGCTGAGAAATCAGATCATGACACGTGGCAGACCATGACTGGGGGATGTCTATTAACCACTCTCCTTCAGCCATTTGGCACTGCTGGGCTCTGACTGTTGGGCCAGAATTTGAACCTTTTAACTCAGCTGAGTGTAGCCCAGAGATTCAAGGCTTTTCTCTTCTTTTACTAAGGTGACACGTGTACGGCTATGATGAGCCCAAGTGTCTTCAAGAGAGTTATCGATGTTAGACTACAACATTTGCCCCTAAAAGGGCTTTTACTGTCGGCCCATCTGACGGTTAATGCCCTTTTACCCTCAAGGTAGTTCAATTTGAAATGAAGTGGCGCGCCTTCTCCTTTGTTTTACCGGTCATATTAGACCGTTGTATTCTCTTTTCGGTCATTCTTGACCGTCTCCGCAGGTTTCTTATCCCTCTATAAATAACCTTGGTGTGAAAACATTCAATCATTTAACACCTCGAACAAATTTTTCTAGAGAGAGAAGCTCTGCGAATTTTCTAGAGAGAGAGAGAGATCGTCCAGCTTCAGCGTCCTTCACCGAATTGCCCAGACGTTCTTAGCAGGTATCGTTTCTTTGATCCTTTCATTCTTCTTTATTCTTTATTTTTTCTTAGAAAATCAATAAAATGGAATCATCTTCGTCAAATAATCCTAGCCGACCAAGAGCTTGTCTTGACCCTAGTCTGATACTTCTTCTTCGGCACATTCTAGAGTTGGGGCTCTTCTGGCCGAGTACATATTTTTTCATAGTTTTGGCCGAGAAAGTCAGACGACCCAGTCTTTACCTGTGCAGGGTAATCTGGCGCGCGTCAAGCAAACGGCCCGTCTAAGACGAAAAGCAATAATCCCATCAAATAGCTCAGATATGGAGGAATCAACTGGACGGGTGCCAGATGAGGCAAGAGAGGTCCAAAGTGCTCAGTCTTTGGACAGGCCTCCTTTCGACCATGATGCAGAAGACTCCGAAATAAGACTTGAGACCAGTACTTCTGGCAGGGACGCCAATATGGCGGAGACCGGCGAAGGTAATAATGGTAGCGATTCTGACGCTGCCGAAGAATCAGACGAGGCTTCTACTACCTCGTCAGAGATTAGAAGACGTTTAGGTCCCCTTTCTGATCCTGGCTTCATTTTAGTTAACCGTAAGTGGTTAGAGAAACTAGGACCAGACCCTAATTATTTGTCGTCTTTCATGCCCATGCCGGGCTTCTCCTTCGTCATTCCTAAGAACGACGCGACGATCCTGAGTGCTCCCAGGAACCATTTCGCCGTCTATAAACTGGCCTTAGATGCGGGATTGAGGTTTCCTCTTCACGACTTCGTAGAACAAGTGCTGCAGCACTACCACATCGGCCATAACCAGCTGGCTCCAAACGCTTGGCACAACATCCTGACGTTTATTGCCGTCTGCGAGCTACGCGGCCTAGCCCTTTCCCTTCAAGCCTTCACCCAAATCCATTATGCGGCTAAGGTACCTGGGGCCGTGGATGGTGCATGGCTCAGCATCTACAACCGTCCAGGCTTCATGACTGCTTGGGGGAAATCGTCAAAGATGCACGAGTGGAAAGCCGATTTTATCTTTTTACGGGCGTCCAGCGACTATGTCACAGAGAGCTACAGATATTATAATAGATCCGTCACTAATACTGGACGGAAGCAGTCTTGGCTGGAGTTGGAGGACAACTTTGACGAGGAGGTGGTGGAGTACTTCAGAGTGAAGGAGTACTCCAGACCCGGCCAACGATCTTTTAAGGGGCCATCTAACTGGATACCCTTTAAGGAAATGTTTTACCAAGACGACTTCTTGGTCGTCGCTGGCCACTTGCGGTTGGTCAAGATAAAGGTATATTTAAAATCATCCAAGTAAAACTCTTCGTCCATAACTCATATGACGAACACATTTTTTTTTCTTATTTGCAGACTCGGCCACACAACGCCTCAAAGCATCTTGGACGGGGGAAATCAGCATGTCCCAATTCATAGATTATCTGTGGAAGGAGTATGCAAAGAGTAGCGCCGAGAAAAGGGCAGAACCATTGGTATTTTTTTTTTTTTTTTTTTTTTTTTTTTTTGACGAGGACCATATGAGCTCGTCCGGAATTGGCATCCAACTCTTGGACGAGGGTCACCCAAAGAAGGAGAACGTCCAGACTTGGACGGTCACTTCCTTGGGGCCATGCTCGTCCAAGAATTGGTGTCCAATTCTTGGACGAGGGTCACCCAAATAAGGAGAACGTCCAGACTTGGACGGTCACCTCATTGGGACCATATTCGTCCAAAAATTGGTGTCCAATTCTTGGACGAGGGCCACCCAAAGAAGGAGAACGTCCAGACTTGGACGGTCACCTCCTTGGGCCATGCTCGTCCAAGAATTGGTGCTCAACTCTTGGACGAGGGTCACCCAAGGAAGGAGATCGTCCAGACTTGGACGCTCACCTCCTTGGGGCCATGATCGTCCAAGAATTGGTGTCCAATTCTTGGACGAGGGCCACCCAAAGAAGGAGAACGTCCAGACTTGGACGGTCACCTCCTTGGGGCCATGCTCGTCCAAGAATTGGTGCCCAACTCTTGGACGAGGGTCACCCAAGGAAGGAGATCGTCCAGACTTGGACGGTCACCTCCTTGGGGCCATGATCGTCCAAGAATTGGTGTCCAATTCTTGGACGAGGGTCACCCAAATAAGGAGAACGTCCAGACTTGGACGGTCACCTCATTGGGACCATACTCGTCTGGATTTTTGCATCCAATTTCTGGGCGAGGGTTAACCATAGAAGAACGTCCATACTTAGACGGTCACCTTCTTGGTGTCATACTCGTCTGGATTTTTGCATCCAATTTATGAGCGAGGGTCAACCATAGAAGAACGTCCATACTTGGACAGTCACCTTCTTGGGGCCATACTCGTCTGGATTTTTGCATCCAATTTATGGGCGAGGGTCAACCGTAGAAGAACGTCCATACTTGGACGGTCACCTTCTTGGGGTCATACTCGTCTGGATGATTTGCAATAGTAGTTATTTTTGTTTTTTTTGGACGATCGATCTGATGCCTTTACTTTTTGCAAAAAAATGCTCCTACAAACAAACTTCCACCTGGGAAGTCATCCTCATCCAAAAAGAGGCCAACTATCGGTGACCGGCCACCGACCTTCAAAGAAAGAAGCCTAAGGGCTTTACAAGGAAGAAGGCGGATAAGGCGGCTCCTGCTGTCGAGAGCGGGGAGAAAAGCATGCCTCCCCCACAAGCCAAGGCTCTTAAAAGGGAGCCTTCGACTGTTGGCCCGGCCGAGGAGGGAAAGGATGCCCATGTAGTTGTTCCGCTCAGCGTTTTGCCGACCGACTCTGCTGAGGTCAACCTAGAGTCCGCCTTGGCTTCGGTTGCACCGGAATCTGGGGCTGATGCCGAGAACTATCCAGGGTTCAGCGGCTCGGTGGCTAAGCTGGTGCCACAGATGCCTTTAGCTGTTAGGACAGCATCGCTTTCGTCTGGTGAGTCGTATTACCCCAATATAGTTAGGACGATGCGGGTCGGTGGACGGTCCATGAGTCCGTCCAATAGACAAGCCATCGTCTTTCCTATCAAGATTACTGACTCTCCCCCTCTTTCAGATAAGGGCAAAGGCCCTACTATTCCCCCAACTCCTCCCCTCGCTGATTCGGACGAGGAGTCTTCTCCTGCTTTCGCCAAAATGTCAAGGCTGGAGAAAGAGTGTCTTAAGCAGGAGCTCTTCAAGTGCTACCCTGAATCCTATATCAAAGGATTAAGGGGAGCTTCTGCCGGGCATGTGGGCTACATGTCCCAGCTTGCTGCCGAGGTATTATTTTATGCCGGTTTTGTTTTATACTTGATTTATACTTTTTAACTCGTCTAATAACTTGATTTATTTTCATTGTTCCAGCTTCTGGCTCGCAGCATGTTAACTAAGGAATGGGCGAGGGATCTCAGAAAAGAGAATAAGCACCTCGTCCATCTTGCTACAACGGCCGGCGACAAGGCCATTCACGACATTGAGATGGCGAATACCCTCCATCGTCAGTCACTGGACGCCCTGGAGAAGATATCTGCAGACCTGGAATCCAAGAACAAGAAATATCTTGTTACCATCAACGATCAGATCAGGGAGCGGGACCGTCTGAAGATGATCAGAGATACTCTTTCTACTGATCTAAAGGTGAGAGGGATGCTGCTCTTCTTGTCGCAGCTCAGCTGAGGAGGGAGAATATTCTCCTAAGGGCTAGAACCGCCCGTCTGGAAAAGACGGTTTCCAAAACTTTTGACGATGCCAAAATAGGATTGGAACATGTTGTAGAAACGTACAAGGATTGGGCCGTCAAGGCCTTCGAAATGCTGGCTGAAGCCGATGAGGTCCCGAGCTTTGTCCGTCGCCTGGAATACCAGCAGATTGTCCATCGGGCAATGGTGTGCGCAGAGGAACCTTCGGAATTTCTTGATTCTGACGACGAGGCTGCGGCTGCGAATGGGAGCCCTGAAGACGGAGCCGAGGATGGGAAGACTGAGGACGATCAAGAAACTCACGCTGAAGATGAAGCCTAGTTTTAGGTTTATTTTTCTAGTTTCTTTGGTTGTCTGCCGTTGTAGCCATAGTCCTTCAGTAATCTTATTTTGTAAATTTTACTCATGATATATATGAAAGACTTTTGCCAATTGCTTGTCTCTTATTTTCAACAATTTCAATTTGACTAAGTATAACTTTAACTTCGTCATGATCGTTGAACATTTCTCTCAGATTTTTAATCTTTAAAACTTGTTCATACGAGAATATTGTCCTCCTTGCCCTTGGACGATTACCTGTTATTTTATGAAATATCCAAGTATTTGTTGACAATCGTCCTTGATTTTTGGACGATCTACTCGATTAGACGAGTCAAGCCCAAAGATGGAAGACGGCCAATGCACCTTTGAGTTGTGGACAGACCACTTTCATGCCGTTTTGCTCGAGCTACCAACATTCGTCCTGCCCTATCAAACCATCACAGATGCATCTATTGGCTAGGTCCAGGTTTTTGGACGTCCTGCTCTCTTTAGCTCGTCCTATAGGCTTCTATTATCCCCCCTTTCTTGGGCTTAGCTCAACCGTATATTGAAGGAGAGCCAAAGTCTAAGAAGGAGAGCGGCCAGCCTTGGCTGAGCCTGCTGAAGTTGATGGACGAGCTCGAGATTCATGTTCAAAGAATGTTTTAGCCGGCTTCCTTGAGGGAGCAACACTCGTCATTAAGTAGCGATCCCTTACTAGGGTCTGGACTACTTAGCTGTCCGTGCTTTTGAAAGTAAGTATCCTTTACTAAGGTCTTATTTCAGGCCAGCTTTCTCTCAGAGACTTTGACGTTACTCTTACTAGAGGTTTTGTCAATTTGACGGCCATATATGCATTATATTTTTGGCCGGTCTCTTTGAGGGAGTGATGTTCGGCGTAAATGTGAGCAATTTTGACGTTCTGCTATTGTTTGTATTTTTTTTTTTTTTTCAAGTTATGGTCACTTTTAGACGAGTAACTGATCTAATACCCCAAAGTGAAGTAACTTGGTGGAAATAAACAAAGAGATAAGAAAGTAGGAATTGTATTATATGGATTTTGCTTGGCTGAAAGCCAAGATGCATGTATACAATTCTTTTCTTACTAACATGTGCCGTGGCACTTTGGAGTAACTACAAATTACCCTACAGATATCTGACGAAGATCTGAGCTAGACGTGGTACTTCTTTAAGTTGTCTGAATTCCAAGTACGCTGAATAGGTCGTCCATCTAGATCTTGTAGACGAAAAGTCCCACTGCGTATCTCCTGGACAATCAGATAAGGTCCTTCCCAATTTGGTGTTAGCTTCCCCAACTCTTTAGCTCGTCCAACCGCTTCCATCTTTCTTAGAACAAGATCCCCCACCTTTAGCGGTCGTCTAACAACTCTTTTGTTAAACTCCCGGGCCATACGCAGTTTGTACAATTGCATTCTTAGCAAGGCATTGCCCCTGACTTCTGGGACTTGGTCCAAAGCCGTGCGCAATGCGGCCCAGTTGGCATCCTCTGTGTATAACATGACTCGAAGGGTGGGCTCCTCAACCTCAATGGGCAAGACGGCTTCAGTGCCATAGACTAACATGAAAGGCGTCTCGCCTGTAGAATTCTTAGCAATTGTTCTAATGGACCATAACACCAATTGCAGTTCTTCAACCCATTGTCCTTTGGCGTTATCCAGCTTCTTCTTGATTCCATTTGATAGAATCTTGTTGAAGGACTCGACTTGCCCATTAGCTTGTGGGTGGGCGACTGCCGCAAAGTGAGCTTTGATTTCTCTTTCTGACAGCCATTCTTTCAGCTTAGGCGTTTCGAACTGTGGACCATTATCAAAGACGATTGACTGAGGCATGCCAAATCGAGTTATAATTTTTTCCAGATGAAGCCCTTGACGTCGTTTGTTGTTATTCCTCGCATGGCTTCAGCTTCTATCCATTTAGTGAAATAGTCCACTGCTACTATCACAAACTTCTTTTGCCCAGCGGCCACAGGGAAAGGTCCTAGGATATCCATGCCCCATTTGGCAAAAGGCAGAGGAAACAAGATGGGGGTCAAATAGTTGGACGGCTTCTGATGCACATTTCCATGCTTCTGACAACTATCACACTTCTTTGCATAGACTAAAGCATCCTCCTTTAAGGTAGGCCAGTAGTACCCCGTCCTTATAGCCTTCTCGCCTAAAGCTCTTCCCCCAATGTGAGAAGCACAAGCACCTTCACGGAGCTCTTTCAGAACCCCCAGACCATCTTCTCTGGTGACGCACTTGAGCAGATGCCGGTTGAATGACTTCTTGTAAAGTGTCTCGTCCCATAGTTCAAACCACTTGTCTCTAGCCTTCACATACTTAGCTTCTACAGGATCTGAAGGCAATCGTCCCGTCTTCTTATATTCTATGATCGGCTCCATCCGGGACGGTCCCTCGGTGAGAAACATAATATGTTCTTGGTCAATGCTCTTTTTGGGTTTGACTTCCCAAAAACGTTGCGGGCACATCACCTTCAGCCGAGCTGGCCAATTTCGAGAGAGCATCTGCTTGATGATTTTCCGACCTTGGTACCGAGGACAAATCGTTTTAATGGCTCTATCTCATCTTTGATCAGTCGCATGTATTTGCTCATTGATGCTTCTTTGCATTCAAAATCTCCATTAACCTGGCTGACAACTAAGAGGGAGTCCGATTTGGCCTCGATCTCAACAGCTCCAGCCGCCTTGCACATTTTGATTCCAGCTAAGAGTGCCTCATATTCAGCTTCGTTATTGGACGCTCTGAACTGGAACCTTAATGCATATTCAAACTTGTCTCCCTCGGGAGATTGACAAATGATTCCTGCTCCACATCCATTGACTGTGGACGATCCATCAACCATGAGCGTCCAATGCTTCCTTCCTCTAGCTGGATCAGATATTGGCTCTATGGTTGGTCGAGTAAGCTCAACTATAAAATCTGCCAAGGCTTGCCCCTTAATGGCTTTCCTTGGTTCAAATGATATATCAAACATGTTAAGCTCAACCGCCCATTTTAGCATTCGTCCAGCAGCTTCCATCTTCTGCAGAACTTGCTTCAAAGGCTGATCAGTGTAGACAATTATACTGCACGCCAAGAAATATGGTCTCTCAACTTTCTGCTGGCCATGACTAGGGCCAATCCAAACTTCTCGACTGGAGTATACCTGTTTTCCGCATCTTTGAGCACGTGACTCACAAAGTATATGGGAATTTGGACGGAGTCTCTTTCAGCCAACAGGACGGCACTCACAGCTTGCGTGGATACAGCCAAGTATACAAACAACTTTTCCCCTCGGTGGGACTGACCAACCTAGGCGGCTCTGAAGATGATCTTTGACATCTTTGAAGGGCTTGCTCCGCCTCTGCTGTCCATTCAAACTTGGCTTTTTTCTTGATCGTGGCAAAGAAGTGATGACACTTGTCGCCTGACTTAGACAAAAATCGTCCAAGGGGAGCCAAGCAACCCGTCAGCCGCTGTACCTCTTTTACCTTCGAAGGAGACTTCATGTCTAGAACAGCTTGAATCTTTTCAGGGTTGGCTTCTATTGCCCTCTGATCCACCAAGAAACCTAAAAACTTCCCCGACGAAACCCCAAAGACACATTTGCTGGGGTTCAGCTTTAACTTGTATTTCCTGAGAGTTTCAAAAGTTTCTCTCAAATCTCCAACATGACTTTCTTCTTGACGGCTCTTGACTATCATATCGTCAATATATGCCTCCATATTTCGTCCCAACTGCTGCTGAAAAACATTATTGATCAATCTTTGAAAAGTGGCCGGGGCATTGCGCAGGCCGAATGGCATCCTCACCCAGCCATACAGCCCTTTTTCAGTAATGAAGGACGTTTTGTCCTGATCCTCTAGCCACATTAGGATTTGATGAAAACCTGAATAAGCGTCCATGAAGCTCAGCAAAGCATGGCCAGCTGTGAAGTCTACTAGACGATCCAACTTAGGCAAAGGGAAACTGTCCTTAGAACAAGCCTTGTTGAGGTCCGTGTAGTCCACACACATTCTCCAGGTGCCATTGGGCTTTGGCACCATAACCACATTTGCTATCCAGTCTGGATAATAGGTTTCTTTGATGAACTTGGATTCCAACAACTTCGAACTTCTTGGTCGACCTTTGGTTTCTAGCCGGTCCCAAATGCCTCTTCTTCGACGAACCGGTTTCAAATTTGGATCAACATTCAACCGGTGGACGGCTACTTCTGGATCAATTCCAGGCATTTCCTCAACGCAATAAGCAAACACATCTTGAAACTCTTTCAGCAAGTGGACTAGATGACCCTTCAAACCAGGATCGAGTGAAGATCCAATTTTGAGGGTCCTTTCGGGACGAGCTTCATCCGGGACGTACCTCTTCGGGGGGCTTCTACCGGCTCGGGACGTTCTCCTGCTAGTCCCATGATGGCCATGACCTCTTCAGACGAGGAGGGTTCTTCCTTGATGATTTCATATTTCCTCTTCTTGCCGGGGAGGTGCTCAGACGCTTTCCTTGAGGGAGCAAGAGGCGTCTGAGGGCTCTCAATGGTCGGCTTTAACGAGGCGACTTGGTCTTTGACAAATCCAGACGTTTTCCTCTCGCTAGCCATCTTCGTCTGATCTTTCTCTATTCCAGACGTTTTCCTTTCGCCAGCAACCTTCGTCTGATCTTCGCTGCCTATTTTCCATGATGACGGCTTGAGGGTAGTCAAATAACATTCCCTAGCCACCTGCTGGTCTCCATATAATGAGCCAATCTGGCCATCATCACACTCATACTTCATCAACATCAGGTGAGTTACTATGACTGCTTTGATATGATTCAGAGTTGGTCGTCCAAGAATGACATTGTAGGCTGCCAAGTCTCGGACCACCAAGAACTTGATAAACAAGGTTCTAGCTGCATCCTTCTCTCCCACTCGAACGGGCAAAGTCACAGTTCCCATTGGATGGATGACTCCTCCCCCAAACCCTATGATGGGATGGTGAACGGGAACTAAGTTCTTCTCCTCAAACTTTAGTCTGGACAAGCAATCAGCACTAATGATGTCCGTCGAACTTCCGGTGTCGATCAGGATCCTTCTTACTCTCAAGTTTGCTATTTTCATTTCTACAACCAAGGGATCATCATGGGGAGTCCTCAACCTGCCCCGATCTTGCTCACTAACTACCACCCTTGGGAAGGGCTCAGCCTTTGTCTGATCAGCTAACAACACTTGGCAAAGCTCCCTAAGGTAGTTTTTGTGCCCTCTATTGGTTGGTCCCTCAGCAGCAAATCCACCTGAGATTACGAGAACAACATCTTCGTCTGTGCTTGCACTCTCCTTATTCTTGTTATGCCAATCATCTTTCCTTGGAAACTTCCTTCCCCCTTGCGGTATATAGGAATTCATCTTTCCTTTTCGGGCTAACTCTTCCAAAGCTCTCTTGAGGTGCTTACATTCATTGGTCTCATGACCACAATCTTTGTGGAAATGGCAATACTTGCTCTTATCCCTATTTCTATAAGGAGTCTTCATTTTCATTTGGGGCCTTCAACTCATACTGATCCTTAATCTCTATGAGGATGGAGTATTGGTCTTTGTTAAACTCAACAAGATTGGATGAGGATGGCTCGGCCTCCTTTCTCTTGCTCTTTCTAGACGGAGTGGTGTTGGAGGTTATGGCCCAAGTCTCGGCCTTCTTGGGGTTGCTCTTCTTTGGCTGAGCAACCTCTTCAGGCTTCTTAGACTCGGGATGCTTTCCTCAGCACATATTTCGGTAGCGTGAATAAACGCTTCAGCTTCCCTTAACGCCTCGGCAAGGGTTGTGATTTTCTTTTTAACCAAATCAAACTTAAAACTTCCTGGCCTTAGACCCCTGATGAAGGCATCAAAGGCCACCCCGGCATTGAGATCTTGGATCTGAAGGGCTTCTAGGTTAAATCTCTTTACGAAGCTTCTAAGGGCCTCTTTAGGTCCTTGGATGACCTTGCCTAAATGCATGCTCGTCTTTTGCTCTTGTTTGTTGGCCACAAAATGACTAGTGAATAAGAAGATGAGTTCAGTAAAGTTGTTGACTGAATTGGGGGGAGATTGTTAAACCATTTCTGCGCTACTCCTTTCAAAGTAGCTAGAAAATTCTTACACCAAGTAGCATCGTCCACTCCTTGGACGTACATCTGATGTTTGTAAGCAGACAGGTGATCATCAGGATCAGTTGTTCCATCAAAAAGCTCAATGGTTGGGAGTTTTACCTTTGGGAAGGGGGGCGCCTCCATGATCCTGGCCGAGAATGGGGTAGGCCAGTTGATCCGGAGGGCTCCTAGCTGTCACTCAATGGGTATGAACTCCTTGCGATATTCTTTCATTACAGGATTGGATGAAGTGTTTGCGAGCCTTTGGACGCCTATAGACCATGGGTGAGCCCTTTGTCTTCTCCTGTCGCGGATGAACAAGAGAGTGACTTAAACTTCGTCCCTCCCCTCGGGACGACAACCTCAAAGGAGGGTCTCTCAAATATGGTGTAGATCCTGTCGCTGATCGTTGTAACGCAGCAGCTTTCTTTGCTTCTAGATACTCTCTGGCATCTGTTTCCATGCGGTGCCCGCTTGGACGAACATGGTCTCGAGTCCTCACCACCAGGTTCCAGTCCATCTTCCTTCGTTGATCATTATCCTCTGGCTGCTTTCCTCTTGCCGTCCTCCTAGAGGGCTCTTGACGAACATGTCGACTAGGACCTGGACGATCTACTTGAGAACATCCTCTAGGACGAGGTGGATTGTTAGCAGCTGGCTCCGGGTTGTGATGAAAAAACATCATATTGCTTTTAATCTGTTCCTGGACGACCGCCGCCATCTTAGTCTGAAAGTCATTCAGCACATTCTCCAAGTGGGCGGTAGTAACTGGACGATCCAGGTTCACTTGGATGACCGGTTGCTGGCTTGGTCCAGGAACATTGACAATGGACGGAGGTCTATCTAATCCTCTAGGTGGTCTTTCATGCTCCACCGTATCTTCGACATTAACTTGAAGGCTTCGATTCCCGGCAATGTTGGACGATTGACAATCAGTCATCGTTGCGTCTCCCCACAGACGGCGCCAAATGTTTTATCCACTTGTCCAACAAGTAAGCTGTAGGCTTAGCTTCCTTGTTGAGCAAGTAAAGTAGTATATTGAGTGTTCTTCAGCTGGAGACTTGTGCAACGATGTCTGAATCCTCTTAGTCCTTGGTCTTTGCTCTGCTCCCGAACCTGCACAAAGGGACCCACCCTGGAGGTTTGGGTGGTAATTCCCCCTCCGATGCTTAAGTCAATTATCAGGAGTAGTGAGAGAAAGTAGAGATAGAAAGAGAAAGTGAGAGAGAATTTTATCAGAGTAACTTTGCACTGTTTGCATTGAATGTGTTTTCTCCTGATTTCAGGGGTATTTATAGTGATAGCAAGTTGACAGCTAACCTTAAAAACTGACCTACAATAGTGGCCTCTGATTGGCTGAGGAATCAG
Organism: Beta lomatogona; assembly: GCA_947646795.1. Classification (NCBI taxonomy): domain Eukaryota; kingdom Viridiplantae; phylum Streptophyta; class Magnoliopsida; order Caryophyllales; family Amaranthaceae; genus Beta; species Beta lomatogona. Next base: position 462,222 of record CANSNZ010000202.1, read on the forward strand.
ATCATGACACGTGGCAGACCAATCTATTAACCACTCTCCTTCAGCCATTTGGCACTGCTGGGCTCTGACTGTTGGGCCAGAATTTGAACCTTTTAACTCAGCTGAGTGTAGCCCAGAGATTCAAGGCTTTTCTCTTCTTTTACTAAGGTGACACGTGTACGACTCTGATGAGCCCAAGTGTCTTCAAGAGAGCCATCGATGTTAGACTACAACAATGTACTTCATATATGTTCTTCATATAGTGGTTGTTTGTCATATCCTAAATACATGGCAATATATTTTGCGAGTATTCAATTTTATATTCTTTATTTGAAGGTAGCTGCAGCTCTAACACCAACATACCCCTTTAAATACTCATTTTATTCCAAAATATTCTTCTAGTTTACTTTTTGCCTAGTTTCTAAAGCAGGTTTAACTATCAACATCTTTAATTATCTGTGAATATATGAGAAATTATCAAAAGCTAATATCTTAAAAGTTTATATCGAGACGGGTCTATGAGATCCATGTGGTTATCTTTTAATTATATGCAAATGGAATTTTTGAAATCAAAGTTTTGGCTCAACCATCGAGACATTTCAAACAGTAAGAAGAAGAAAAATAAGATAAGAATGTTCTAAGTATAAGAGACATTTCAAACAGTAACAATAAGATAAGAATGTTCTAAGTATTTAATTAATAATTATCCCCTACCCCTTTGCCCCATGACACCCTCTTATACAATATAGAAAAATCGTTATTTCTCTCTCATTCAATATTCCACCAACTCCTATCACATCTAATTTTTTAAATAAAAGAATGATATATAACCACTTAACAAATTATCGTCTAAAATTAAGTGCCATAATAAGTGTTCAAACTAATTATGGGGGGAATGGCTATATCTTATACGACATGTATTAGTAAAAATTAGGAAAATTATTGGTTTTAAAAAAATCTGAGCACTTAGGGTCTGTTCTGTTCAACTTATTTTGTCTTATCTTATTTTACCTTATCTTATAAGATCTTATAAAATCTTATCTTATCTTATTTTATCTTATCTAATCTTATAAGATAGTTTATTGAGTGTGTCTAATATTTTATTTTATTTTATCTTATCTGATCTGATCTTATCTTATCTTATCTGATCTGATGTTATCTGATCTTATAAGATCTTATATAAGTTAAAATAAGTTGAGCAGAACGGACCCTAAATGATGTGTGCAAAATAACACAAACTAAACTATTTGTTATCAATAAAGACAAACTTATAGCAATTTTTCATAATAATATAGGGCTCACCTATGGTTCAATGATCCAAATATATTGCGCTGAAAAGTTGTAAAAATAATTAAAGAGTAGAAAATAAAATAAAAGAGATAATGTATGTCAACTTATATCTAAATTTACTATGTTTCGAAGTAGCACTTTTAACAGTTTTGAGAAAAATATTATCATAATACACCCCATATTTTTTTATGCCATAATGAAGTGTAAAATCCATATTATTCTTGGCAAATAGTTTAATATGAGTGAAAGTTTATATTATTTTGTGCTAAATTTTCTAAACATTTATCAATAATGTAATTTGTTAAGTGAATATTGAAAGATGAATCTAACACGATAAATTTATTAAGTGAATATTGAAAGATGAATCTAACAAGATAAATTTATTAAGTGAATATTGAACAATGAATCTAATAAGATACCACATGATATATTTTATATTTGAATAAAAACAATTAGTCAAAAATTTCAGCATCTGACGACATAATAATAAATAAATGAGTACAAATCAATGGACGGAAGTAGCATAAATCAAATAATTAAAATTATGATATGCATCAATGGTACTCCTATATTTTTTTTTTTTATCTTTTGTACTTACTTTTATATAGTCCCTAATGCACATCTTTGAGCATCAATATCTCTAAATATGTTAGATAAAATTATGAAAAGTTGATATTCTTAAACTACACATTCAGACAAATTTAATAAGATCCCACATGAATATGTTTTCCATATATAATAATCAATACTTATATATGGTCAAATTTTCTATCTTTGACTAGAATATTCCAATTGAGAAAGATAAAAAAATACAGAAGGAGCATTCATTAAAACACATGATTAATTGTCTTCTCATTTCATAGACTTAAACAAAACCTCGATGTCTCCCCTCTAACTTCTCCCAAAAGCTATAATAAAAATTAAAAGCATTTAGACAGCGTCATATAGTGTCTTCTTTCACTAGATATCCTCTATTTTAAAATACTTCCTGCGTTCTGAAATAAATGAAACGCTTCTATCAAAAAGCAATCACATAAAATAGAGAAACGTTTCATTTATTTCAGAACGGAGGAAGTATAAGGCTCATAATACGCTTACCAAAAAAAATTGGAACATAAATATCTCTAATATATTACAAATAAAAATTGTAGAGAAATTATATCATTGAATTTGTCTTGAAAAATACTATATTAATTTTATTTTCTTATAATTCTATCAACATGAATTGAGAGTAATCAACGATTAGAGTTAAACCTCGAATATCATGCATGCCTATAGTATTTTTTCCAATATTAATGATAAGGCATATGAATCGTTTCCCAATCTAGTGTTAGATATTAAACACATTTCCAATTTGGTGCTTGCTCAAAACTTGTTCCATAATCTAGTGTCCATGTAGACTTGGAATTACAAAGCTAATATTTTTTAGTTTAATAACACTCCAACCCTACTTGCCATCTTGTAAATGGAAGAAACAAGAACTTGCTCCTCCTCCCTTTTTATCTCCATGAAAGTTTGATTTTTTTTAAAAAGAATTTTCCCTCCAAAGAAAAAAAAAGAGAAAGAATGAACACTGCTGCTCATATAGGATTAAAATTATACTTACTATTTTAATCAAGCTGATTGCCAAAATTGAGGTAAAAACATAATGCCACCAATATAATTAAATATTGAAAATATAGTGCCTTCAAAATAATTAAACATCGAAAATTAGCACAAGACAAATTCCAAGGACATGACATATCTCCATAACATATTAACAATGTTTGTGAAAACGTACACAAAAAACTAGATATGTGACTAGTTCATACACAATATCATTAGATATAAGTTCATTATATTTCCAAAAGCCTGATCACAACTAATATGTGACAAATGGTGCCACTTCTTTCCTTGAATCTTCTTCCACAACTAGAGAAAAAATAAAAACAAATTGGCCAAATGGTTCAGGATGCAGATGTCGATGAACCTCCATGTGATCTACCAATACAAATGAAGTTAGTAAAAAGAAAAAGATAAATGTGAATTTCAAATAATAATCCATATATACTAGTACCTTGATGAACACATTTTCTTGTTATGACCTTTTTGTCTGCATATATTGCAAGTTTCTTTCCCCTGAACTGATTCATCCATCTCGTTTCGCAATCGTTTGGATGGAGGTCACCCCTTAGTGCGTTTCTGGTCAGCATCAGCAACTCCATTAGGTCCATTGTAAGGAGACCAATAGTCTTTGTCAGGAGTTGGAAAAAATCTAGCACTATATGTTATCATATACTCTTCGGATGTGAAAAAAGGATCAACGAACTGAGAGGGAGACAAGCTGTATGCTCTCAGCAAGCAAGCACGTGAGAACATGGGATTTTATAAATCTGAAGTTCGTTACATGTGCAGGTCTTGAGACTAAAATTCACAGTGTGGAAATGACCACCCTTTATATCACTCCTATCACCACGACCTGTTTTAACATGATAAATGCCTTGTTCGTGATGAAACAAATCAACCTTATTGTGCATAGCTTTTTCTGTATTAGCATCTAAGTCCTTAGTTATCTTACACTGTATGCATGACCATCTAACAACCTTTTTTTTGGACAATCAGCATCGCTCCACAAAGTATGAGTTAACTCGAAAGAAAGTAAGCTTCACGAGTGCTGTGATTGGTAAGAAGCGAGCTCCCTTCAGCACATTGTTGAACACTTCCGCTAAGTTGGTTGTTTTGAGGCCATATCTATAGCCTCCATCATGAAAAAATGACCATTTTGAATCATCAATCTTTCCCATATATTCACAGCTTTTCCATTCATCTTTGTTATCATATTCAAACCGTGATCAAATTTATTCTTTTGATGTTGAAAAGCTGTCCAACCAACTTTGTTTTTCAACTCTATGTTCGTGAATTCTGTGTTGACATTTGAAGTAAAGTGGCGAATGCAAAACCTATGGTATGCATATGGCTCAGTCCAACCAATATTATCTTGCTTCATAGCTTTCATAATACTCAAATGTCAGTATGAAAGTACACAGAGACCAATTTGTTGTGTCACAAATCTCCTAATACATGCCATAAACCATGGCCAACTGTCACCATTTTCTGCTTCAACAATGGCAAAAGCAAGGGGAAATATTTGTTTATTAGCATCGACACTCATAGCTATAAGAAGTGTCCCTTTATATTTACCATACAAGTGGGTCCCATCAATGGTTATCAGGGGCCGACAATGCTGGAAACCTTGTATGGAGGGTCCAAATACCCATAATACTCTTTGGAAAATCTCAAACTTGGGATCAGCGGTTCGATGGTTATCAAAGTGAACAATAGTCCCTGAATTAGCTTCCTTCATTGCTTGCCTAAAGTGTGGGAGTATTTGGAAAGATTCATCCCAATCACCAAATACATGAGCTATTGCCTTTTGTTTTGTGAGCCAAGCCTTCTTATATGAGATTGTGAAATGAAACTGTTGTTTGATATCATCAATCAGAATTCGAACTTTTATGGATAAATCTATCTCAACAAGATTCCTTATATGGTAACTAATGAACTTAGAGTCATATTTCGATGATCTAATTGAAGGGTGTCGCTAACACATGTGGAACCATGAGGACCTTGGTAAGACACAACTGCAAATACTTCAGATGAATAACTCTTTTGTGAACCTCTAAGCTTCCAAGAACACTGAACTGGTTTTCAACCACACTTGAAAGTGATTGTGTGAGGTCTAGACTCAAACACCATAAAACGTTGATTTTTTTTTTAACTGAGCTATTAACAGCATCAATTAATGCAGCTTTGTTGGCAAATTCTTGTCCAACACAAAACTCGGCACCTGATTTATAAGACACCAGTGAAATCCAATTAATCCATTTATTTACTTAAGCATCATCAATATCACTTAAACGAGCAAACTCTTGAACTGAAGCACCTAATGCCACAATATTATGTTCTTCATCTACTTCCTCCTCTACAATGATGTCGTCACCAATGACCACATGAAGTTCTTCATTGGCCTCTTCCCCTTCTCTGTCTACTCCATCAACATCAGCATCATTACGACTCAAAGACACAAACTCAAGCTCATCTAATCCTATTGGTTCATTTTGTTGTTGGTTGGCCATATTAGATGTAGAAGTCTGTAATTGACTGTTATGTTGAGTTTCATCTTCAATATTGATTTGATCGATAAAAAAATTGGTCATCATTAAGCATTCGTGTGAATGACCCAGTTAATGGGTAATTTGAGTTTTCCATTTCTGCAAATGATAAAGGAATTGGGTGTATGGTGTATGAATACTAGTGGCATTCAAAGATAAATCAAAATTTCCATTTCTTCAGCCATATCCAGTAACAGGGGTCTAGCCAAACAAGCTTCTTTTGTCCTTTAAAGCCAGTTTAGTTGGTGGCCACATAGCAAGAGAAACCAAGTAATCAAAATCCAATTGACTTTGCAAGATATAAGATATAAGAAATTTATGTTTCCTAAACTCAATTCAAGAATCAATTCGAGCATAATCAAACTATCCATACCAACTTTTTTCAAGAATTAATCGAAAAACTAGGGCATGATGAGTTTTTTTCAATATTTCGGAAAGCATGGAAAATGTGCAAGTTACCTGGAGGGAAGGCGATGCGATGGGATGAGGAGATGCGCCACTGCGGACTGCGGTGGCCGGTGGGTGGTGCAATGAGTGGTATGGCGTGAACAATTGTGGGTGTTGCTATAGAGGAGTTTTGGAGGAAAGTGTCGTGAAAACTGAAAGGTGAAATCAGACCCTTTTTACATTGGAGAAAGAATGGTGGAGGGGAGTAAAAAAATAGGTTTGGGATTCCAAGCCTACGTGGACACCAGAATAAGGAATTAGTTTTAGACAAGCACTAGATTTGGAATTTCTTTTATTTCCAACACTAGATTGGGAAACGATTCAAGGCATTTTAGCTACACTTTTAGTTTCATAATTTAAGGTATTATGTAATAGTATTAAATTCTAGTTATACTATCAAGGTATATATGGGAGTAATAAGACTATAGGTTGCTTTAACATTATCAAAATAATATATAATGTCAATTCTTAATAACTCTGCAAAGTTAACTGAACTCTTAATATGTGAAAAATAGTTTACATGCCTTACATTTAGAAATACGGGAGTAATTAATTTACAAAGTACAATACGAACGAAGATGTCACCAGTCAATTCCATAAAAAAAATCTAATAACCATATTTTTGATCTTTGTCAGTATTTTCTAGTGATAACATGGCCAAATAATAGTTTGTAGCTATAGGTTTATCAATGTCTAAAGTTGACACTTTTTAGTTATTCCAACACATGATGTTGAGCACTAATATTTTTGATTATTTTTTGTAGTTAAAATTATATAACATTAATATCATGAAAACATATGTAGAGATGAATCTAATTATGTCCTTCATGACTATGTTTTTACAAACATATAAATAATACATGGTCGTCACAGTGAGGTAATGTTCCAAATCATGAATACTTTATTCAACAAAATTGCAAAATTGCCCCATAAAAACTCAAAAAATAAACAAAAGAATTAGTACATGTTTGGACCCATGGTCTGGTCCAACATCGTTATGCAAAGCCCACCTGAATGAAAGATCTAATCTGCATGCTCCCAAGGGGCCCATCAGCTCTTTAGGCAAAGAATAACTTTACCATAAAAGGGAGACAACTTTCCTATAGACGTGGATGTTCCCCAATAGGGTTTCTTGTCTGGGAAATCCCCAACATTATAAAAGCAGCAAGCCCAATCAATGAGCAGGTATTCAATTCCCACCTAACAAAACCAGAGCATCTCTCTCTACAATTACTCACTCTCTCTCTACCTCAATCTCAACTGACTTGAGCGTTGGAGGGGCTTTCCCAGGAACACTCCCGGGCCAGTTTTCCTTGTATTGCAGGGCTTCAAGTGAAAGGACTCGGGATTATCCTCCAACTCGGGATTTTAGTCTCTCTAAACACACATCACTCCTTTGACTAGTTTCTAGGCAGAAACAGTTTGGCGCCGTCTGTGGGGCTACTATATCTCAAAGCTACGTACCGAGAACAACATGGCACCCCGAAGGTATACTACCCGAGCTTCACTACCGCCCCAACCAACCCCGATTCGGTCCCAACAACCCAATGTGCTGGTTGAATCGCTTGCCATCGATGACGAAGGATCTACTTCCTCGTAACGAAGAGTAAACCATTCCCCGAGAACAATACCAGCCTGATCCGCCTCCCATAACCATGTCGGACATAGAGAGGATAGCTCAACAGCTGAACGCTAACATGCAGCGCAGCCTATAGGATCTCGTAGCGGGGATCCCCCAATTCAACCAAGGGGTACCCCGAGAACTGACCCAGGGAGAGCCTCAGGTAAGGGGTGATCCCCACACTCACGTCCCTAACCAGGATGGGCAACGAGTAGGGGGAGAGAGGTCCCGACAGGCTAACTCACATAGGACACCTAACTCGGATGCCCGACGGATAATTGCGGAGAATCGTTAACGAAGGCTGGAACAGGATGCTCGAAACCTGCTCAACAACAAGAGGGCCATCCAAGAGAAAACCCAGCAAGACGGGCATGCTCAATCTCGGACTCCCAAGAGGGGGATAGAAGGATCTCCTCCCGGGTCCAAGAGGACAGGAGCCGAAGAAGAAGGGGACTCGGGGCCTCCCTTACATAATAACCCAATCTTGGTTAATCGGGGGGTTCAATCGGGAAATCATGGAAGTCCCGAATCCCAGTAAGGTCAAGGTCCCACTGATCGAGCAGTCTTATGGGAACACTGACCCCGACGACCACATGGCGGCCTACAAGGCCCAAATGAGTGTCCAAACTGGGTGCGAGGCAGCTTGGTGCCGATACTTCCCAACAACGCTCAAAGGGCTTGCCCTCAGTTAGTTCTCAGGATTTTCCCCAGGCATAATTAGAAACTTTTCGGTGTTAGAAGCATTGTTCCACCAGAATTTCATTACCGGGTGTCGGCATAAGAAGACGAGCATACACTTGATGTCAATCAAGCAGCAGGAGCATGAAGGCCTGGCCAATTACATCAAGCGATTCAATGAGGAGTCTCTAAGGATCTCCGACCTCCAAGACGGGGTAGCCTTCACCGCCTTGATGTCGGGGCTCTGGCCAGGCATGTTCAGATGGTCCTTGGCCGAGAAAAAAGTCACCATATTCACTGAGGCCATGAGTCGAGCTCAGAAGTTCATTCAAGCGTCGGGCATTTGCAATCCAATTATTGAGAAAAAGAAAAGAAAGAAAGAAGCCCCTTACCGGGAATCCAACAAGAATGCCAAAAGCAGCCAACAACTCCTCCCAAGAGCTGCGGACAATGGGAATGACCCCCACTTCAACAGAAACATGCGAGAGATCTACCTAGACTTGAAGCACAAGTCGGTGCTTCCCATCCCTCCCTCCCCCCATAAGGACTTCAAAGGAGAGAAGGGATCCACGGCTATGGTGTGAGTTCCACCGGGAATGCAGGCATACCACCAAGGATTGTCGGGAATTGAAGAAGGCCTTGGATCACCTAGCTGATCAAGGAAAGCTGAACAGATACATCAAACACTCTCGGGAAGAGAAGGGGAAGGAGAAGGAAGGGAAAAATGATAGTGATAACACCGACGGATATGTCGGTGTCATAGCACGAGGCCATGCCTCAGGGGGCCTAAGCAGTCGGGCCCGCAAAGCACATCTCTAACCAATGAAGCAGCATGTTCTAGAAATAGAGCCTATGAAGGTGGGATATCCCGTCATGACGTTTAGGGAGCCTGACCGGCACATTCATACCCCTCACGATGACCCCCTTGTCATAGATATGAAAATTGCCAACTCAAGGGTTAAATGGATCTTGGTCAACAGTGGTTCATCGGCGAACATCATCACTCTAGAATGCTTACAGAAGCTCAAGTACACCGAGAAGGATGTAACCCCGACCAGTCAACCGCTGATAGGCTTCGGGGGAGGATCTGTATACCCCCTCGGATTCGTAAAGTTGGCGGTAAGACTCGGGGAAAGAGGAAAGGGCAGAAGCCTACCAGTCGACTTCTTGGTGGTCGATACCCCGCTGCCTTTCAACGCTATCATGGGCAGGCCCACCATGAACAAGATAAAAGCAGCCATCTCGGTATACCAGTTACTCCTGCAGTGCGAAACAGATGAAGGCCAAGTCGGGAAGATCTATGGAGATCAGCAGACTGCCTGGGAGTGTTATTCAAATAGTTTTAAAACAAATGCTTCATAAGAACGACCAAGAAAGAGGAAGAGGGAAGACCCTGTTGACACCCCCACTGGTCTCGGGATCTACCTTTCAGAAAATCCAAAGCTATATGAACGACCCCAGCCGGTCGAGGAAGACGAAGAGATAATGCCTGAGGAAGATCTCGGACATGTAGTGAGGATTGGCACGAACCTTGGCCCCGATATCAGAGAAAATCTCTTCAATACCTTGCGGGGATACAAGGACATGTTTGCTTACATCGCCTCCAACATGCAGGGGCTCGATCCTAACTTCGCATCCCATGAGTTAAATATCAAGGAGGGATTCCGCCCCATCAAGCAGAAACTCAGGCATCAAGGTCCCAAGAGGAATGTCGCCACAGCAGCAGAAGTTAAGAAGCTGCTAGAGGCGGGCATTATTGAAGAATGCTTGTACACAGAGTGGCTGGCCAATGTAATTTTGGTGAAAAAGGCCAGTGGAGCTTGGCGCGTGTGCGTCGACTTCACTGGCTTGAACAAGGCATATCCTAAGGACAATCATCCCCTACCGAAGATTGATAGGCTGGTTGACTCAACGGCTGGTCACAAGTTGCTCAGCTTCATGGATGCCAACGCGGGATATTACCAGATCCCGATGGCGGAAAAGGACCGAATACATAAAGCATTCGTTACAGCCCAAGGCGTATACAGCTATAAGATGATTCCCTTCGGGCTGTAGAACGCTGGGGCCACTTATCAACGAACAATAAACAAGGTCTTTGAGGAGCAACTCGGGATGAACATTGAGGTATATGTGGACGATATGATCGTCCAGAGCAAAAAGGCAACTAATCATGTCAGGGATTTAGCAGAATCACTGGACACCCTACGACGCCATGAGATGAAGTTGAATCCGAAGAAATGCGTGTTCGGGATAAAAAGGGGGGAAGTGCCTCGGGTTCCTGGTGGATGAAAGAGGAATTGAGGCTAACCTCGACAAAATCAATGCAGTATTAAGCATGTCATCACCAAGGAATGTTAGAGAAGTTCAAAGGCTAACAGGGTGCCTAGCAGCACTGGGCTGCTTCCTATCCCGCTCAGCTGTCAAGAGCTTACTATTCTTCAAAGCACTCAAAAGAAAAGAGTTTGACTGGGATGACGAGGCGGAACAGGCCTTCCAGCAGCTGAAACAACACTTGGCAACATTGCCCAAACTCATATCACCCTTGCCGGGAGAAACACTCTACATCTATCTGTCGGTATCGGAATATGCGCTCAGCGCCGTGCTTGTTGCGGAAAGAGAAGGAGCTCAGCACCCTGTGTACTTCATCAGCCACGCCTACAGAGGAGCCGAAGCAAGATACATCCAGGTTGAGTAGATATTTTTTGCACTGGTAATGGCTAGCAGAAAGTTGAAACCATATTTCCAGGCACACCCTATTAAGGTCCTAACAGGACAACCTATCAGAAAAGTGATTAAAAGCCGGAATCATTCGATTCGGATGACCGAATGGGCAGACTAGTTGGCAGACTTCGAGATGGAATATGAGCCTCGAAGAGCAATCAAGGCCCAAGCCTTGGCAGATTTTATCAGCGAATGCAGCTCTCGACCCATCGACATAGAAGAAAGGGAGTCATGGGAATTGCAAGTAGATGGTTCAGCCACCAAAGCAGGCAGCGGAGCCGGGCTAGTAATTATACCCTCAGTCGGGGATAAAATGGAGTACGCTGTGAAGTTTGATTTTCTGGCCTCAAATAACGAGGCTGAATACGAAGCTCTAATATTAGGCCTCCAAATTTGCATCAACTCGGGAGCCCATGCAGTAATTGCCAAATCGGACTCGCAGCTTATTGTGGGGCAGGTCTCAGGGGAGTACGAAGCCAAGGAAGATAACATGAGGATGTACCTCAACCATACCCGAGAGCTCATCAAGAAGATGTCCTCATTCAACATACAACACTTTCCGAGATCAGAAAACCAGCAAGCCGACGCCTTGGCCTACATGGCAAGTTCAGCAGAGGGGTTGACCCCTCGAACCATCATCTGGGAAGTCCTCAACCAACCAAGTATCAATTCATTGCAAGTACAAATCGTCAACAGGACAAGCACGTGGATGGAGGGTATTATTGGGTACCTGAGAGACGGGTTGTTACCTTCGGATGAGAAAGAGGCAGATAGCGTAAAGAGAAAGGCAGGGTGGTTCATCTGGCATGAAGACCACTTGTACAAGAAATCTTATGCTCACCCCCTAATCAATTGTGTAACTCCCTTCAAAGGAAACTACATCCTCCGGGAAATCCATGAAGGAGCCTGCAGCAGCCACCAAGGGGCCAAAACTATAGCCGGGAAAGCTCTAAGGGTCGGATATTACTGGCTCTCATTGAAGCATGACGCCGCAGAATTGGTGAAGAAATGTCCCAACCGTCAACTCCATGGGGACATTCCTCGGGCTCCCACCTACCCTTTAACCACCATTCAAGCTGTCCTACCCTTTGATAAATGGGGGATGGACCTAATAGGTCCATTCCTAGCAGCCTCGGGGCAAAAGGAGGTTTCTCCTAGTAGCCATCGACTACTTCACCAAATGGGTCGAGGCGGAACCCATAGCCTCCATAACAGACAAACATGTACATAACTTCATCTGGAGGAACATCATCACCCACTTCGGGATCCCTAAGACCCTCATCTCGGACAACAGGAGACAATTCAACAGTGGGCCTACCCGGGAATACTGTTCTAGGTTTGGCATTCAAACAAGATTCTCAGCGGTCTCCCGACCTCAAACAAATGGCCAGGCAGAGGCTGCAAACAAAATAGTGCTGAACGGGATTAAGAAGTCACTAGAGGGGGCCACGAGAGCATGGATTGATGACCTCCTGGGTGTGCTATGTTCAGGACGAACAACCGTGAAAGAAGCAATGGGCCATTCACCCTTCAGCATGGTCTATGGTAGTGAGGTTGTCTTTCCCGTCGAAGTCGGGATACCCTCTCCAAGGATGACATTCTACGACTACGAGCAGAATGAAGAAGAGAAGAGAATCAACCTCGATTTGCTCCCCGAAGCTCGAGGCAACTCCCTACTCAAGTCTATACGCAACAAATAGCGTGTTGCTAGGCAATTCAACCTCAGGGTTAAAGCCAGACCTATTCACGTTGGCGACTGGGTAGTGAGGAAAGTCGAGGCTATGGGATTGGCACATCTGAAAGGGAAGCTCGGGCCAAAATGGGATGGACCTTACAGGGTCATCGAAGTAATCAAGCCAGGAACATACATACTCGAGTCTCCTGAAGGCACCCCCCTGGCCCGACCTTGGAACGCAGACAATCTGAAGAAGTATTACATTTAACAAGCTAAGATATAACTTGACCACACATGAGCCATGATTGTAATTGGGCCACACTTGAGCCTCATTTTGTAAACAAGCCACACTTGAGCCCCTAGTTTATTTTGTTAACCACAACTCGAGGCAATCAGTTGTGCCCTATTAGAGTTGGCGGGATCATTTTGTAAACTTGGCCACACTTGTGCCTATAGTTTACTTTGTTAGCCACAACTCGGGGCAGCCAGTTTTATCCCATAGAGTTGACAATCTCGGGAAATATGAATGAAAAGCTAACAATTTACGAAGTACACTTGGTTTATGGCAGCTTCATCTCACAAAATAACGCATTGTACCCAGGAAAATTATACTCGGCGCTGTTGCAAACAAAAAAAACATTTGGGTAAATTGCAAAAAGTACCATTTCATTAAGTTAAGATGGTGAAATACAACCTACAGGCCCCGGGAACAAACTCCCAAAAATCCAAGAAATCTAAGTACAAAGCATAAATAAAGATAAGCAGCCAAGTTCTTGTCAGGAGAACTGTCGGTGCTACCCGCACCATCCTCCTCATCATAACTCTTGCTGGAGCAGAGACCCTCGGGGTCAACAACATCAGTAGTAGGAGCCACAGAGCTTGGGGTAACCTCAGCAGTTGCTGAAGTTTAAAGAATAGGCACCTCAGCATTGACAACACCATGCTGAGATGTGGCCTCAATGGCTTAGGCAGCAGAGGAAGCCTTGGCTTTGGCCGCATCTTTCTTCTGGTCCTCGGCAATGCGACGATCAAACTCAGCCTCAACATCATCCCAGTTCAAAGCAGAGTCGGGACCAACAAGGATCCCTTTGAGGCGCTCCTTCGTCTCCCGAACAGCCATGCGTTAGGAGTTGGTGGCCATTTTCCCCATAAAGGCCAACCCCTCGGAAGACCTTTTCCACTCCTGCAAAAACTCACCCTACACCTTTCAAGCTTAGCCTTGGCTTTCTTCACGCTATGCTTGGAGGCCTTGGCTTTCTTCTGCGCCTCTACCAGCTGCAGCTTAACATCTTCAACGCTCTTAAGAGCAGCGTTGCACTCAATGATAGTGGCCTCGAGGGTAGTCTAGACTAACTTCTTAGCTTCCTTTAGCGCGTCCATATCATTGATGGCCTTATGGGCTTCCTTGAACGTGGTCTTCTGACCATCATGCTCGGTGTTGAGCTTTGTAATCTCGACCTCTTGGTCCGGGACCTGCTTCTTCAGCGCAGCCACCTCTTTGGTCAAGGCCACAACTTCCTCCTCGAACTGAGCCCGGCGATTGATCACCTAGGTCATCCGAATGGTAGTCTGCACAGAAATAAAAAGTTAGTTGGAAATAAAAAAACAAAGCTACGGCCAATACTTACTCGGGATTATAACGAACCTTGAGCCAGGATTCATAGAAGGCATTGACCTATCCATGCCCAAGCACAAGTAGCGCCTCGTCATCGGCATTAGTGTAGACCACCTTAACGGCATTCCTCACCCTAACCAGCTTCTGCGGCTTGGAAAGAGCAGTAAAAGGAACATGGGACCCGACCTGGTTAGCTCGGGATTTTTTGGAGGGAGGCTCATTCAGGACCTCGGTATTGTCTACTTGGAGGTCTTCAGGCCTCCTCTTACTGCCCGTGGACACGCCCAAGGAAGCCCTCTCGGACACCGCCTTCTCAAGGACAAGGGCCTTCTTAGTGTTCGTCTTCTGCTTCTGGGAACAAACATGAGGCTTCTTAGCCTTCTTGGAATCAGTGTCCTGAAAAAGATAAAAAGCTAATACAAGTCGGGATATCTTGAGAGTTCAAGTCGGGACACCAAAAGAAAGCAAAGGGGGAATGTTAACTCACCTTAGGAGGAGGGGGGATCGACATGGTCTCCTCGTCCAACTCATCCAAGAGCTTAGCAGCTAGTGCAACGTTGTCCACGTATCTCTCGGCCATCGCGTGATCGAATCGTTGTCGGGCGACAGCTGGAATAACAGAAATGTCAACACTTTAGCATAAAAGCAAATGCATACACTTGATTAAGGGAAATTGCCCTTGTCACAGCTACGACTCAAGCCTGATGTCACCAAGAACATTTCATTCCGCATCTCGTAGCGGGTTGGTACCCAGTTTCTGAGGCACATAAATGAGAGCACCAGTCAACGTTCTCGGGGTGGTGGAGAGATAGATCCCCACTACCGCTTCTTCCCGAGACATCTCGAGAACCGTATGATTGAGCCTAAAGCGAGGCCCCTCCTCGGGGGGAAGGATAGGGATTTCCCATTCACCACACGTGTAAACATGGTAGAACATTCGCCTAAACCTTTTTTTTTTTTTGAAGGGGGATCACGGACGACCTTATAACCCGCTCTACATTGGAAGCGGAACCACCCCTGGCCATGAAGATCGGCGGGACCTAACATCAAAGTAAAAACATTGCGCCAAAAGCGCACACTCAGGGTAACACCGAGGAGGTCACAAACTGAGATGAAGCCATTTATGGTCAACCAACTATTAGGAAGAAGGTTGGTGAGCGTCAATTGGTAGGCATTCAGAAGGTCCTTGATGAAGGAGTGCAACGGGAATCTAACCCATTTGCATGCTCTGATTATAGACCGATACACACCCCAACGGAGGAGTCAACACCGACTCAATATGCTTCGCCCGGACTACGAAGTAGGGGTCCTGAATCCAGAATTTAGTCACAACGTACTTGGTGTTCCTCACCATATACTTCATAAAGGTTGGCTCGGAATAGTAAGTCTGAGGACCACCCTCAGGATCCAAGGGAGGATACTCTTGGCCCGACGTAGTCGGGACTTCAACCTCACCCTCTTCAGAAACCATAACTACCCCGTCCGAGAGAAGTCGGTCGAGGTAGCTAGCACTACAAGGCCTATGGGCCACATAAACATCAAAAGGGCCTGGAACCACTCCTTCATCTTCCTCACTAAGTGAATCTGAGGGACTAGGCAAGGGGACCTCCTCGGGAATTAACGACGGGTCCTCACATGGGATGCGGGTGCTAACTAAAAACCCATCAACCCCGCGTATCTCTTTCGATAACCTATGAGGAAGGGAAGGGGGAACATTCGGATCGGACTCGGGATCCATCCTAGGGACTCTCTAATTATCAAAAAAGGAAATACAGAAATATGGCTAAGGAAAAGCGTACCTTCTCGGGGATTTTCAGTCTCGAGACGAACACACACGGGCACTCGTGAACTCGGGATTGAACGAAACAGCAGAGGAACTTAGAGAGAGAATGGAGAGAGAGAGAAAATCAGAAATGATCGGGAAGTATGGAAAAAGAACTCCCATCTCCCTCTATAGAGTTCGATCAATCTCCCCGTGTGACGACAACCTCTGCACCACTCTTGGTGGGCTTCAAAAAGAGCAGACCTATTGCAAGAAGAGCCCAAAGGCAAACCCATAGTATTAAGGCCCAATTCCCATCAAAGGGAAAGTCAACGGTCTACATCCTAATACTAGCGGTCAACGGTCAATGGTCAAACGCCTGAAAAGTTGACTAAGGACCAGCTCAGCTCAAGAGACTAAACCCACTCGGGATCACATTAGCGCAACATTACCAGCTGATTTATAAACTAAGTACCATGAGCCCTTAAACGCTCCTTCGCGCAACTCTCTTCTCTGCCTTCCAGGGGGCTCAACACTTAGCCAAATAATGGCTAAGCATCTCCATGACCAACTCGGGGTCCCCATAGGAGGGCTCATTAGCCCCCGAGTTGGGGCACACCCTTCTCGGCCTTGCCAGGGGGCTTAACACTTAGCCAAATAATGGCTAAGCATCTCCATGACAAACTTGGGGTCCCCATAGTCGGCCTTGCCAGGGGGCTCAACACTTAGCCAATTAATGGCTAAGCATCTCCATGACCAACTCGGGGTCCCCATAGAAGGGCTCATTAGCCCCCGAGTTGGCACACACCCTTCTCGGCCTTGACAAGGGGCTCAACACTTAGCCAAATAATGGCTAAGCATCTCCATGACCAATTCGGGGTCCCCATAGAAGGGCTCATTAGCCCCCGAGTTGGCGCACACCCTTCTCGGCCTTGCCAGGAGGCTCAACACTTGCCTATTCTAAATAAGCACCCTAGAAACGACTCGGGGTCAGAGGCGCCCCATCTGAACCATGTCGTCAAGTCGGGGAAGCGGAGTTCCTTCCTTCCCAGGACTAGTACCCTCGCCAAAGCGCCAAGTCGGGGACTTAGGGACCTCCTCGGGAGATCCACCAACTGCCAAGATCAAGCCCATTCACTAACACATCAAGTCGGGGGAGCAGAGCCCCCCACTTCCCGTGACTAGTCCCCTTGTCAGCGCCAAGTCGGGGCCTTGGGTACCTCCTCGGGTGATCCGCGTATTGTCAGGATCAAGTCCATCGACCAATGCATCAAGTCAGGGGAGCGGAACATCATCCCCCTTCTCGGGGATAGTAGGGATCCAGCCAAAGGTGCAGGAGGACACTCGGGAAAGCAGAGCCCCTAGCCTAGGGCTTAGCAGCCCTCAGAGAAACTAGGGGAATCCCCTTGGACAACACTTGGGATCAGCATGGCTAGTGCTCAAGGCACCTGCAACTCGGGATCAGCATGACTCGGGAATTCATGAGACCTCACTCCTCACCCCCGTGCTTGTTCAATCCTAGCGCCAGAAGATTTTCTCCACCATGATATGTCATGAGAATTTGTGGTCCCGCTCAACATCGGCAAAAATGCAATTACTTTGTTCCACCAATCAACCACACTAAAAAGGGCGATTTCCACTCCGATTACTTGGCGTGGGGCTAATTGTTTGGACCCATGGTTTGGTCCAACATCGTTATGCAAAACCCATCTGTAAGATCTAATCTACATGCTCCCAAGGGGCCCATCAGCTCTTTAGGCAAAGAATAACTTTACCATAAAAGGGAGACAACTTTCCTATAGACATGGATGTTCCCCAATAGGGTTTCTTGTCTGGGAAATCCCCAACATTATAAAAGCAGCAAGCCCAATCAATGAGCAGGTATTCAATTCTCACCTAACAAAAGCAGAGCATCTCTCTCTACAATTGCTCACTCTCTCTCAACCTCAATCTCAACTGACTTGAGCGTCGGAGGGGCTTTCCTAGGAACACCCCCGGGTTAGTTTTCCTTGTTTTGCAGGGCTTCAAGTGAAAGGACTCGGGATTATCCTCCAAATCGGGATTTTAGTCTCTCTAAACACAAATCACTCCTTTAACTAGTTTCTAGGCAGAAACAGTACACAATTGGATTTTTTGTGAAAAGCATCTTTAAAATAGACATTTTAGTAAAAATTACTTCATGAACTTTTTTTTTATGGTTTTTCACCATATACCCCGACAAATGCAATAATTCACCGTATATCCCAATTGTTTCATAAATGCACCATATACCCCCGACTTTTGAAAAAAAGTACAGAAAACCTTAATGACTAACGGAAATTAACTCTGTAAGTCATTAAGGGTAATTTTGTTAATTATCCCTTTAACCCTATTATTAACCCCTAACTAATTAACCTTAATTAATCTTAATTATTTTTAAAAAAACACCACCCAACCACTTTCTCCCTCCTTCCCACCCCAACCCCGCCCCACCTCACTGGAAACCACCCCCACCCTAACCCCACCCTACTGGAAATTGCCCTATCCCACTCCCTCTCCTCATCCTCACCCAAACCACCACCACCAACGCACATCCCCAATCCCGAGACCTTCCTTTCCTTTCCGACCACCAAAACGACCCCCTCCCTCACCCCCTTCCCCAATCTCGAAACCCTCTTTTCCTTTCCCGGCCACCAAAACAACCCTTCCTGGCCCCCTTTCCCAATCTTGAAATCCCCCCACCTTTCCCAGCCAAGAAAACCACCCCCTCCCTCATCCTTTCCCCAATCCAAAACCCCATTCTCCTTTCCCAGCCACCAAAATCACACCTTATCTCTAAAAGAGTCAAGTGGGCTTCTCACTGTACCCAAAATTTTAAGTAGGAGAGAGAAAATCTAGAGAAACAAAACAATGCAAAATGCAACTGGCGGTGGAAGCTAGCTTAGTCGAGCGAGTGGACTCGCCCGATTCAACTTAGCTCCGGCAACCTGGCTAGACGCCCTTCTTGGTGATAATGACTAGTGCGGAAGAGGGATCGTTTTCTGGGGTGGGGAGCTACTGCGTTAGTGGGGGTTGGTTGAAGGGGAGGGTGTGGTTTCTAGTAGGGTGGGTGGGGATGGTTCCTGGTTTGTTTGGGTGTGGGGGTGTGGAGGAGGGAGAAAGTAGATGGATGGTGGCGGTGGTAGTTTGGGTGGAGGGAGAAAAAGAAAGGGGGAGAGAAAACATTAAAAAAATGTTAATAAGGGAAAAGTCGTAAATAATGGCCAACGGCGAGTTAACGTCCGTTTAATAAAGGGCAAATGGTGAACGTTTTAGGAAACTCAAGGGTATATGAAATTTCTGAAACAATAGGGGTATATGGTGAATTATAACCTTTGTCAGGGGTATATGGTGAAAAAACCGTTTTTTACACCCTAATAAGTGTACCATATGCAAGGTACACCCAAGCTATTTTTTTCTTATTTACTTATTTCACTACTACAGAATTCACGATTTGCGTCTGTTTATTTGCGTCGAACGTGAGAGAAACTGACGCAAATGATCTATGTGCGTCGGATCTTACAGGACATCCGATGCAAATAGTCTAACTCTGTCTAAGAAAAATGTATACAAGCCTTTTTGTGTTGCACATAACGCTGCAAACGACACAAATGATTAGGCTATGTACGTCGCATCAAGCCCACATGTGACGCAAATGCTGATCCGCAAAATGTCAATCTTGATCTGCGTCAGACCTTCGACACATTCGACGCAAATGCTACGTCCTATGCCCCAAACCTCCCTGAGCCATGTGCTTCGCATCAAGCCCACGTGTGACGCAAAGCCCAAGGACACCTATCAGCATTCGAGCCATGTGCATCGCATCAAGCCCTTGTGCGACGCAAATAGTCATCTGCGTCGGATCCTACCTCCCGTCCGACGCAGATGACTCTTAGTTAATTTTTACTTATCCTTGCCCCAGTTCCCTAAACGCTCTCTCACTCGCACTTCTCTCTCTTTCATGTGAATTCATCCTATTGCCCAAGTGCCCTAACTCTCAACGGCGACCGTAAATCCTCCGGCACCTCCTCTCGCCATCGACTTCTCCGACATCCCCTCTCGCCGCCGCTACACTCCGTTGCACTCCTCTTTCTCTCACTCACTCTCTATCTCTCTCATTCTTACTTGCTCTCCTCTTATTCTCTGACGGTTCCCATCGCTGGTGTACGTGGCGCCGCCGCTGCACTCCGTCTCGCCGCCGCCGCCGCTGCGTTCCATATCCCCGTCTCCGGCAATGTAAGTCTTTTTTTTTTCAATTTTCTGTCTTTTTTTTTATCAATTTCTGTCTTTTTTTTTTTATTTCTGCCTTATTTTTTCTAGATCTTAATCAAGGAGTTTGTGATTATATTAGTAGAGTGGTTGTAGTGCGAAGTATGTGAAAACTTTGATTTGTAGATGAATTTCTTGTGTGTAAGTGCATGAGAATGTGAATTCGAATTGAAGTAAACCTTCACCATTTTGTGCATTATTTGTTCGTGTTGTGAAATTCAACATTTAGTTAATTCAACTCATGATAAACATGGGTGAAATGAATTTTAAGATTGAATTTAGGATGTTTGTAGTGATCATGAATTTGTATAGTTTGTAGTGCTCTAAAATACTTCATTGCTACTATATAATTATATTCACAAGTCATTCTTGCTTTTTACCATTAATCTTAACAATTCTACTCTAATCTTAATGTTGTTTCTTAATCTCTAATTTGGTAATGTCTTAATATTAGATAGTTTATGTTTATGAGTTATGACTTAATCACTATTTAATTTGTAGGTTGGTTAATGCCCTAATGCAGTTGCCACATTCCATCTTCTACTTTTCGGCTTGCCGGTGCTCCAAGCTCACCTCGTTGTGCTTGTCTTCGCTGCTCCTTGAGAGCAGAGGTATATATTATACCTTTTGCTTTATGTTTATTTGTTTTATTTGTCCCTATAATGTTGAATTATGACCAAACCTATATGGGAGGTTCGGGAAATCTAAGGAATGGTTTGGTTATGTGATTGGGAAAGTATATGTGAATTGTTTGGTTATGTGATTGGGAAAGTATATGTTGAATTATGACCAAACCTATATGGACATACCTTAATGGGGTAGGGAGGGAAATCTAAGGAATGGATTGGTTTGTGCTGTTTAATTGCAATGTGTGCATCATTGGCCTAGATTCCCGTTCGAGGCTTACTCATTAGGAGTAAGTCTTGAACAGTCCCTGGTTTGGGACTGTCTTTGAGTTTTGTTATCTCACTTAGGATGTGAATGAATGTTTGGTTTTCGATTCTAAGAAAGATCTAGCTCATTTCCCTAAGCGTTCTCTGGTACATGTGTTGATAGTTTACCTACTATCTTCATCGTGTACTTGGAGAACTGTAAGGAAGTGCTGCCGGATTTTTCTTAGAATTGAAAACCAAACATTTATTCACTAGTGAGATGAGAAACTCAATGATGGGTTAGGTTGGAGTTATAAGGACCCAAATGTTCATGACTGCATTTGATGAGACATTTTGAATGATGTGATCGATTGTGTTATTTGTTTGGTGTATCTAGTGTATGAAAATGGACCGAAACTGGATGTATGGTAATCGGATTTCGGCGACATTTCTACAAGGGGTTGATGAATTTATTAGGGTTGCGTTAGAACATCAATCACAGAATGGGTCAAAGTTAGTCTTGTGTCCTTGTTGTGATTGCAATAACTCTAGGGGGTATCGTGATGTGGATCAAATTAAGGATCACTTGATTCGTCGTGGGTCTAAGAGTAACTATACTAGGTGGACATGACATGGAGAGTTTTATGATCAGGGTATGAGCTCCACTAGCTTGTGTGATGATTTGCATGTTGATCACATTGATAATGAGGTTAATGTTGATATCGAAAAAGGAGAGGATAATAATGATAATGATAGGGTAGATGATGAGAATTATAGGGTAGATGATGAGAATGATAGGGTAGATGAGATGTTGCACAATTTGGAGGAACCGATCGTCTGAATATACATGATAATATTTTAAGTGCAGCGGACAAACCTACGTATCCGGGGTGTAAGAATTTCACTAAACTTTCTGACATCCTTACATTATTCAATATAAAATCGAAGCATAGTTGGACAGATAAAAGTTTAAGTGAGTTGTTCACTTTTTTACAAGAATTGCTACCTGATGGGAATGAAATTCCCAACTCTACCTATGAGGCAAAGAAAGTGTTGTGTCCATTAGGTATGGAATATGAGAAGATACATGCATGTCAAAATGATTGTGTGATGTATCGAAATGAGTACAAGGATTTGGGTGAGTGTCCAAGGTGTGGAGACTCTCGGTACAAGATAAAGGAGGATGATGAAGGGGTGAGAAAGAAAGAAACTCCGGCGAAGGTTCTTTGGTATCTTCCAATGATTCCGAGATTTAGGCATTTATTTTCGAATGAAAATAATGCTAAATTATTAAGGTGGCATGCGGATGAGAGGATGAAAGATGGGCTGCTTAGACATCCGGTCGAATCTCCAAAATGGAGAAATATCGACCGAACGTTTTCAAGTTTTGGTAAAGAACCTCGAAATCTTAGGCTTGGACTTTGTACCGATGGGATGAACCCATTTGGCACCCTAGGTACCCAGCATAGCACTTGGCCGGTTCTACTGACCATTTATAATCTGCCCCCCTTCTTATGTATGAAGCGTAAGTTTATTCTGCTATCGCTTCTTATCTCGGGTCCTAAGCAACCCGGAAACGACATAGATGTGTATCTTGTCCCACTCATTCAAGATCTGAAATTGTTGTGGGATGAAGGTGTTTCGATGTTCGATGCGCATGCGAAAACTGAATTCACATTACGTGCCACGATACATTGCACAATTAATGATTTCCCGGCTTATGGGAATTTGTCCGGGTATACAGTTAAAGGAGCAAAGGCATGCGCTATTTGTGATGAGGATATGATTGATGAGCGGTTACATCATTGTGGAAGAATGTATACCTGGATTATCGTACATGGCTTCCTTTAGATCATACATTTCGTAAGAAAAAAAAGTTGTTCAACGGAAAAGTGGAGAGGAGAGAAGCCCCTATACCCTTATGTGGAAAACAGGTTTCTAGGCGGGTAAAGGATATTGAAACAGTGTTTGGCAAACCCTTTAAAAGTGTCTCAAAGAACTTATACAAGAAAAGGTCTAAGTTGTGGGACATCCCATATTGGGAATGTTTAGAAGTCAAACATTGTCTTGATCTAATGCACATTGAGACAAATGTTTGTAATGCCATTGTCGAAACATTGTTGAATATGCCCGGGAAGACAAAGAATAGAGTTAAAGCTAGGAAAGACATGGCTGAAATGGGCAGACCATAACTAGCACCTCAGGAGCGGGGACAACGCTATTATCTTCCACCAGCTTGCTACACTTTGTCTAAGAAGGGGAAAACGAGTTTTTGTGAACCTCTGCATAGGTTAAAGGTCCCTGCTGGATGCTCGTCAAATTTTCAAAACCTTGTCTCACTAAAGGACTTGAAACTCGTTGGTTTGAAATATCATGATTGTCATATCTTGATGCAGCATTTATTACCTGTTGCAATACGAGGAATTTTGCCTTCCCAAGTAAGATACACGATAACAAAGCTGTGTTTCTTCTTCAGAACTATCTCTAGCAAGGTGATTGATCCTAACACTCTAGATAACTTGCAAGCTGATGTAATAGAGACGATGTGTCGATTTGAAATGTACTTCCCACCATCGTTCTTGGACATCATGCCTCATTTGATAGTTCATCTTGTCCGAGAAATTAAACTTTGTGGGCCCATTTGTATGAGGTATATGTGGCCTTTCGAAAGACATATGGGTACTTTGAAGGGCAAAGTGATGAATCCAGCCATACCAGAACAAGTATTGTCCAAAGAACAGTTGCAGAGGAAGTATCTGAATATGTAAGTCAGTATTTAGCACGTGCACAAGCAATTGGATTGCCAAAATCTAGACATGAAGGAAGACTTAATGGTTGTGGTACCATTGGTAAAAAAATATTGTGTCTTGATGGAGAGTTGAAAAGAAAAGCAGAATATTTAGTGTTAGAAAATCTGAAACAAGTTCATCCTTACTTAGATGAGCACATGACTGTTCTTAGTGTTCAGTACCCATTGAAGAATAAACGTGAGTTGGTGATTGAGCATAATCGTTCTTTTGTTGATTGGTTTAAAGAACGAGTTATGAACCAATTATCTGACCCAAAAAATGATGTATCGGATACGTTGAGATGGTTGGCATATGGGTCAAAGATGCAAGTTCTTTCCTATGAAGGATACGACAGCAATGGTTATTCATTTTACACTAAGCGGCAAGATGACAAATCCACTATGCAAAACAGTGGTGTTACGTTGGGGGCTTTATCATCAGAGTATACAAGTAGAAGGGATAGAACAATTGTTCAGAAAATGAAATCTTACTACGGGTTCATTAAACAGATATTAGAACTTGACTACATTGACTTCAAGAATCCGCTTTTCCGATGCAAGTGGGTTGATATTCGTCGTGGTTTAAAGACGGATGAACATGGCTTTTTTACATTAGTCAATTTCAGCCGGTTAGGGCATCATGAAAATACTTTCATATTGGCATCACAAGCAAAACAAGTTTTCTACATGGTTGACCCTGTCGATTCGAAATGATCCGTTGTCATTGAAGGAAAAAGGAGAATACTTGAAATTGATGATGTACACGATGAAGAAGAATATGATGCACTATTTAATGAAGTTATTGCTTCGTCAGTAGTCATTCCATGTACATTAGGGGAAGATTTGAACCCAAATTACATTCGTCGAGACCATAATGAGGGATTTTACGTTGTCAAAGAAAAACTGATTACTCCCTCCGTCCCAGAATACTCTTGACACTTATCAATGCACGTAGTTTTAGATGATAAGTTGTTGTTTGGTTATCAATTGTTATTTTATTGAAAAGTAGATGTGATAGGAGTTAGTAGTTAGTAAAAGTAGTATTATTTTATTTTAAGGAGAGAGAGTGTGGGCCATGGTTAGAGTTGGTGGGTGGTATGAATGGTATTATTTTATTTGGAGGAGAGAGAGTGTGGGCCAACTTAAAAGGTACACGAATTAAAATAATAGTGGGTCATATCCAAAAATAGAAGTGTAAAGAGTATTCTGGGACATATGAAAAAGGAAAGTGTAAAGAGTATTCTGGGACGGAGGAAGTAATAGGTAATTTATGTAATATTATTGCAACTACTATTGTTTCTAATCTTCATACATTGTTAAAATAATTTTGTAAAAAAGGAAAAGGAAGGAGAATTTGTTCCAGGTCGGATGGATGATGCTCTATCACGTGCTCTTCAGAGGAAAGACCGTCCTGGGCGTGTGTTAACAGTTGGACGTAGCATTGGGATTACATCTGTTTGGGGAGATTCTGATCGGAGTAGTACTGCTCGAAAGGGTAGGGGCATGGATGATGAGGATATGCAGGAGTTCGAGGCTAGAGTGAGCGAAAGAGTTAGAGAACAGACGATGCAAGAGATGAACTCGAAGATAGATGCAATAGTTCAAGAAAGGTTGATGGCTTTTGTGGCGCAATTAGGTCTTCAAGTACCAAATCAAACAAGGGAAGATGCGCCGGTCCGAAGTCCTCACACTCCAGTTGATCCTAGTAGCTGTCACTCGGGGGGCGGTGATCCATTTGTGAACTTGCAGGTATATATTTATTTTATATCTTCTAAGGTTCTGATGTTATGCTTCTAAAACACTTAATTAATGACATTGTGTTCTCATTTGATGTTAAGAGTCAAATTCCATGTCGTTTGGCATTAGCGGATGTCTCGGGGCCGATCATTGTAGCTGAGGGTATCGTTCATCCACAACTGGAGTCATCATCACATCCTACGGCCGTGAAAGTGAGTGTTGATAATTTTTTTTCCGAACTACGCAGATGCTTCAGTTCCACTACCTACTCCATACATCGTGAAACTCAGTCAAGCTGAGGGTTTATTCATAGAATGGTCGAAATAGTTGGTATTTGTAGTCTCAGATCATCATGTAACTTATGTTTAATATCTTGATTTATATACTACGTAAGCTTGATTGATATATGAAATAATCTATACACATATATAGTATGAATTAAAAAAAAGTCGAATTTAATTAGGAACATTTGCCTGAGGAAGGTGTGATGAAGAAGAAGAAAAAAAAAAGTTGGTAGTTATCTTTGCATCGATGAGTCTGCACATAGGTACATAGATCCTTTTATTGACTTATCACTGCAGGATATGGATGATATTGTCAAGGATATGCACCGATTATTTTGCAACCGGCCCTCAGATGAGCCTTTTACTATGCAAGTTATGAAGGGTACCGTCTTCAACTATGATAGTGATCAGATGATCATTCTCTCGCGATAAGATGTTTTTCAGCTTCTCACGGAAGCATGGTTTAATGTATCCATTTTGCAAATGTTTATGATGTGAGAATTCTCAAACTCTAAACTAATTAACATTGATATTTATTTTTATTGTTTCTTCTAAGTATAAGTATTTGGAGTGTAGGCATTTGGAAGAGGAGTCTGAATCAGAGGGTACTATTGGTTCCATGTGT
Source organism: Beta lomatogona (assembly GCA_947646795.1). NCBI lineage: Eukaryota > Viridiplantae > Streptophyta > Magnoliopsida > Caryophyllales > Amaranthaceae > Beta > Beta lomatogona. The sequence continues at coordinate 488,754 of CANSNZ010000202.1, forward strand.
CCAAGTATGATTTCGGCGACCATGATACGCAATCAACCAGATGTCGTGATCAACTACATCGCAAGTTTAATGAAATTAAAGCGAATCAAAATATGCGTTTCATCCTATGTCCGTATATAAAAAAGTATGTTAGTTAAACTAATCTTTACTTTGTTTTATCTATATGAACTTGTGGTTGTATGAGCATCACATTTTGTTTCATGCCTTAGGGAACATTGGATTATTCTTGTCATTTGCCTATCTAAGAAAGCGGTATATATATTTTATTCGCTACAGAGACAAAGAAAATTAGCTATCAAGATGCCGCTGAATACGTAAGTTCATAGTTGTTATACATGTTAATTAATTTACATGCATTTTATGATATTTTAAATAATTTACAAATGTTTATAGAAATTAATTGTTACAAAATTTCTATACTTAGTGCATATACAAGTTTCACGCGCCTTGAAGGATCCAATAAAGGAACTAAATTGTCTTGGATAACGATCCCGATAAAACTCTTATGGTTTTGTATTTGATACACATTTTATAATTCTATTTAGGATTTTAGTTCTGATTCTAATATATATCTTAAATTTCGTGTAGTGTGCTCAACAATCAGGAGGAGCGGAATGCGGCTATTTCGTGATGAAAGACATGCTTGAAATCGTCCGCATGCACTATGATTCAGATAATTTACAGAAGGTATATGTATGTCGTAAATTCGTTATTTATACTTATAGAAGTTTCAAGTATATTAACTAATTTAATATATTTCTAGGATTTTCCACCAAGTCCTCAGCCATACTCCACAACTGAGATCGACGAACTCAAAGAACTTTTTGCAAAATACTTTGTAGAGGTCGTCAAAGCTGCAAACTAACTAGTTAGTATATGTATTTATAGGTTGAACAATATTTTGTTGATTGAACCTTGTTGGTTGCCTGATTGCAATTGATTGCAATATTGGTTGCTTTGAGATGTACTGGAACATGTTTTGGTTATATATGCAAAATTCTCCCAACGATTTCTTGGGTTGTCCAAATTACAAAGGAGACTCTGCCGAATTTTCTGCTCATAATTATTAATATAATGTTCTTTTAATTTTGAAGTTTAAGGTTTTGTATATTAAAAAAAAAACCCAAAATTCATCATTTTCGTCGCACCTTGCACAACGTGCGACGCAAATGACCTCTTATCTGCGTCGCACGTTAGCAATGTGCGACGCATATGACTATTGGGCTGCTGGCTGATGTGGCCTTGGCGCCCTACCATCCGCGTCGCATGCTGCTCAATGTGCGATGCAGATATGAGATCATTTGCGTCGCACATAGAGCGGCATACGACGCAGATGGTGGGGCGCCAAGGCCACAGCAGCCAGCAGCCCGAGAGTTATTTGCGTTGCGTCGTAGTCTGGGTCCGACGCAAATAGCGAGACAATTACGTGAAATCTGAAAATGTTTTAAATAATTTCGAAAATAAAAAAAAATATGAAAAAATTTTGAAAAATCCGAAAAATAATTTCGACCAAAAAAAATTTTGGGGAAATTTTTAATACCCAGATTTTCTCTCTCCTCTCCTCTACCCCCTCTTCCCACAAATCTTCCATGGATCTTCAATTCTTGTCGAATTTTCAGTAGATTTCTTTCCCCGAATCCTTCTATTTCCATCAAATGGTAAGAATTCATGAAGAAATCATGAATTTGTGATGAAAAGTTGTGAAATCGAAATTGTAATTTTCAAAAAAATTTGTGCAATTTGTTTCACTTTCCTCTCTTTCATCTTTGTAAATTCATGAAATGATGAACTAACAAACATAAAATTAATGATCCTATGTAGACCATGAACATCTAAAATCCATGGAAAGTAAAGTATGAGTTTTAAAATGAACAAACTTAAAATCAAGATTCTAGGTCATTATGAATTTGACAAAAACATAATTTGATTGTTGTAATCTGCTGGAAAACCACCGATTTGGGACCGATTTGTGCATTTTAGAGTATTGATGACCATTTTCACAGTAGAAGAAGAATTTCAGAGCAGAGAGAAAAATCGAAAGGTTGAAGAAGATGACTGAACCGATACTTTAGGTAATTACTAAAATGGGTTCCGGTAATTACCAAAACTTTGCATAAACTAAAAGAAATCTCAAAACCTCCAATTCTAAAGTGTATTGAAAATAAACAATTCAAATCAACAATCCTAAGTACAAATAAATGAATATACTATAAATGAGTTAATCCAAATAAGCCAAATAGAGTTATAAAGTCACAATATGTAAGAAATAAGAATGTCTTAGTAGGTTTGTTCATGGCCAAAACTTGTTTAGTAATTACCTACAAGAATATGATATGGGGTTAATTTGGGCTTTTTAGTACAAATAGGGACAATGGGGGCCAAAACTGAAGTCAACGGGGTTTGTTGATCCTAATGGACCCAGCGGCATGATTGTTCAATCCCCATAGTGTGATTGGATAGGTTTAGTAATACTCAAAACATGTTTGGTAATTACCTAAAAGCATATGATCTAGGGTTAATTTGGGCATTTTAGTATAAGGAGGGACAATGGGGGCCCAAAACTCAAGTTAATGGGGTTTGGTGAGGTATTGGTCCTAATGGACTCAGTGGCATGATTGTCCAATCCCCATAGGATTGCTTTGATGAGTAATGATAAATGATTGTCATTGGGAGAACATCATCAACTTGGTAGTTTGGTAATCTTCATAACATGTTTGGTAATTACTTTAAAGCATATGATTGGGGTTAATTTGGGCTTCTTTGTATAAGGAGGTACATTGGGGGCCCAAAACTGAAGTCAATGGGGTTTGGTGAGGTATTGGGTCTAATGGACCCAGTGATAGGATTGTCCAATCCCCATAGGATTGCTTTGATAAGTAATGATAAATGATTGTGATTGGATACGTTTAATAATACCCAAAACATGTTTGGTAATTACCTAAAAGCATATGATCTAGGGTTAATTTGGGCTTTTTAGTACAAGAAGGGACAATGGGGGGCCAAAACTCAAGTCAATGGGGTTTGGTGAAGTATTGGTCCTAATGGACTCAGTAGTATGATTGACCAATCCCCATAGGATTGCTTTGATGAGTAATGATAAATGATTGTCATTGGATATGTTTAGTAATGCCCACAACATGTTTGGTAATTACCTAAAAGCATATGATCTGATGTTAATTTGGGCTTTTTAGTACAAGGAGGGACAATGGGGACCCAAAACTCAAGTCAATAGGGTTGTGTGAGGTATTGGGCCTAATGGACCCAGTGGCATGCGTGTCCAATCCCCATATGATAGCTTTGATGAGTAATGATGAAGGATTGAGATTGGGAGAACATCCTCCACTTAGTGGGTTTGGTAATCCCCTAAAAATGTTTGGTAGTTACTTTAAAACATATGATTGGGTTAATTTGGGCTTTTTAGTACAAGGAGGGACAATGGGGGCCAAAAAGTCAAGTCCATAGGCTTAAGTGAGGTATTGGGCCTAATGGACAAAGGGGCATGATTGTCCAATTCCAATAGGATGGCTTTGATGAGCAATGGAAATGGACTGTGATTGGATATGTTTGGTAATGCCCAAACTTTATCTGTTAATTACCTAAAAGCATATGATCCGGGGGTAATTATGGCTTTTTAGTACAAGGAGGGATAATCTGGGCCCAAAACTCAACTCAATCGGGTTTGGTGAGGTATTGGTCCTAATGGACTCAGTGGCATGATTGTCCAACCCCCATATGATTGCTTTGATGAGTAATGATAAATGATTATGATTGGATATGTTTTGTAATACCCAAAACATGTTTGGTAATTACCTAAAAGCGTATGATGTAGGGTTGATTTGGGCTTTTTAGTACAAGGAGGGACAATGGGGGACCAAAACTCAAGTCAATGGGGTTTGGTGAGGTATTGGGCCTAATAGACTCAGTGGCATGATTGTCCAGTCCCCATAGGGTTGCTTTGATGAGTAATGATAAATGATTGTCATTGGGAGATCATCCACTTAGAGCTTTGGTAATTTTCATAACATGTTTGGTAATTACTTTAAACCATATGATTGGTGTTAATTTGAGCTTCTTTATACAAGAAGGTACACTGGGGGCCCAAAACTCAAGTCAATGGATTTGGTGAGGTATTGGGTTTATTGGATCCAGTGGCATGATTGTCCAATCCTTATAGGATTACTTTGATGAGTAATGGGAATGGATTGTGATTGGATAGGTTTAGTAATACGTATATGATGTAGGGTTAATTTGGGGCTTTTTAGTACTAGGAGGGACAATGGGGGCCCAAAACTCAAGTCAATGGGGTTTAGTGAGGTATTGGGCCTAATGGACTCAATGGCATGCTTGTCCAATCCCCATAGGATTGCTTTGATGAGTAATGATAAATGATTGTCATTGGGAGAACATCATCCACTTAGTACTTTGGTAATCTTCATAACATGTTTGGTAATTACCTTAAAGTATATGATTGGGGTTAATTTGGGCTTCTTTGTACAAGAAGGCACATTAGGGGCCCAAAATTGAAGTCAATGGGGTTTGGTGAGGTATTGGGCCTAACGGACCTAGTGGCATGATTGTCCAATCCCCATAGGATTGATTTGATGAGTAATGGGAATGGATTGTGATTGGATAGGTTTTGTAATACCCAAAACATGTTTGGTAATTGCCTAAAAGCATATGATATAGGATTAATTTGGGCTTTTTAGTACAAGGAGGGACAACGGGGACCCAAAACTCAAGTCAAAATGGTTTGTTTAGGTATTGGTCCTAATGGACTCAGTGGCATGATTGACCAATCCCCATAGGATTGCTTTGATGAGTAATGATAAATGATTGTGATTGGATACGTTTAGTAATACCCAAAACATGTTTGGTAATTACCTAAAAGCATATGATCTAGGGTTAATTTGGGCTTTTTAGTACAAGGAAGGACAATGGGGGCCCAAAACTCAAGTCAATGGGGTTTGGTTAAATATTGGTCCTAATGGACTCAGTAGTATGATTGACCAATCCCCATAGGATTGCTTTGATTTGTAATGATAAATGATTGTGATTGGATATGTTTAGTAATGCCCAAAACATGTTTGGTAATTACCTAAAAGCATATGATCTGATGTTAATTTGGGCTTTTTAGTACAAGGAGGGACAATGGGGACCCAAAACTCAAGTCAATATGGTTGTGTGAGGTATTGGGCCTAATGGACCCAGTGGCATGCGTGTCCAATCCCCATAGGATAGCTTTGATGAGTAATGATAAAGGATTGAGATTGGGAGAACATCCTCCACTTTGTGGGTTTAGTAATCCCCTAAAAATGTTTGGTAGTTACTTTAAAACATATGATTGGGGGTTAATTTGGGCTTTTTAGTACAAGGAGGGACAATGGGGGCCCAAAAGTCAAGTCCATAGGCTTTAATGAGGTATTGGGCCTCATGGAGAAAGGGGCATGATTATCCAATTCCAATAGGATGGCTTTGATGAGCAATGGAAATGGACTGTGATTGGATATGTTTGGTAATGCCCAAACTTTATCTGGTAATTACCTAAAAGCATATGATCTGGGGTTAATTATGGCTTTTTAGTACAAGGAGGGATAATGGTGGCCCAAAACTCAACTCAATCGGGTTTGGTGAGGTATTAGTCCTAATGGACTCAGTGGCATGATTGTCCAACCCCCATAGGATTGCTTTGATGGGTAATGATAAATGATTGTGATTGGATATGTTTAGTAATACCCAAAACATGTTTGGTAATTACCTAAAAGCATATGATGTAGGGTTTATTTGGGCTTTTTAGTACGAAGGACAATGGGGGACCAAAACTCAAGTCAATGGGGTTTGGTGAGGTATCGGGCCTAATAGACTCAGTGGCATGATTGTCCAATCCCCATAGGGTCGCTTTGATGAGTAATGATAAATGAATGTCATTGGGAGAAAACCATTCACTTAGAGCTTTGGTAATTTTCATAACATGTTTAGTAATTACTTTAAACCATATGATTGGTGTTAATTTGAGCTTCTTTGTACAAGGAGGTACATTGGGGGCCCAAAACTCAAGTCAATGGGTTTGGTGAGGTATGGGGCTTAATTGGATAGGTTTAGTAATAACAAAAACATGTGTGGTAATTACCTAAAAGCATATGATCTAGGGTTAATTTGGGCTTTTTAGTACAAGGAGCGACAATGGGGGCCCAAAACTGAAATCAATGGGGTTTGGTGATGTATTGGTCCTATCGGACTCAGTGGCATGATTGACTAATCCCCATGGGATTGCTTTGATGAGTAATGATAAATGATTGTGATTGAATATGTTTAGTAATACCCAAAACATGTTTGGTAATTACCTAAAAGCATATGATGTAGGGTTAATTTGGGCTTTTTAGTACAAGGAGGGACAATGGGGGCCCAAAACTCAAGTCAATGGGGTTTGGTGAGGTATTGGGCTTAATGGACTCAATGGCATGATTGTCCAATCCCCGTAGGATTGCTTTGATGAGTAATGATAAATGATTGTCATTGGGAGAACATCATCCACTTAGTACTTTGGTAATCTTCCTAACGTGTTTGGTAATTACCTTAAAGTATATGTTTGGGGTTAATTTGGGCTTCTTTGTACAAGGAGGTACATTAGGGGCCCAAAATTCAAGTCAATGGGGTTTGGTGAGGTATTGGGCCTAACGGACCTAGTGGAATGATTGTCCAATCCCCATAGGATTGCTTTGATGGGTAATGGGAATGGATTGTGATTGGATAGGTTTTGTAATACCCAAAACATGTTTGGTAATTGCCTAAAAGCATATGATATAGGATTAATTAGGGCTTTTTAGTACAAGGAGGGACAATGGGGACCTAAAACTGAAGTCAAAATGGTTTGTTTAGGTATTGGTCCTAATGGACTCAATGGCATGATTGACCAATCCCCATAGGATTATTTTGATGAGTAATGATAAATGATTGTGATTGGATACGTTTAGTAGTACTCAAAAGATGTTTGGTAATTACCTAAAAGCATATGATCTAGGGTTAATTTGGGCTTTTTAGTACAAGGAGGGACAATGGGGGCCCAAAACTCAAGTCAATGGGGTTTGGTGAGTTATTGGTCCTAATGGACTCAGTAGTATGATTGACCAATTCCCATAGGATTGCTTTGATGAGTAATGATAAATGATTGTCATTGGATATGTTTAGTAATGCCCAAAACATGTTTGGTAATTACCTAAAAGCATATGATCTGATGTTAATTTGGGCTTTTTAGTATAAGGAGGGACAATGGGGACCCAAAACTCAAGTCAATGGAGTTGTGTGAGATATTGGGCCTAATGGACCCAGTGGCATGCGTGTCCAATCCCCATAGGATAGCTTTGATGAGTAATAATAAGGGATTGAGATTGGGAGAACATCCTCCACTTAGTGGGTTTGGTAATCCCCTAAAAATGTTTGGTAGTTACTTTAAAACATATGATTGGGGTTAATTTGGGCTTTTTAGTACAAGGAGGGACAATGGGGGCCCAAAAGTCATGTCCATAGGCTTTAGTGAGGTATTGGGCCTAATGGACAAAGGGACATGATTGTCCAATTCCAATAGGATGGCTTTGATGAGCAATGGAAATGGACTTTGATTGGATATGTTTGGTAATGCCCAAACTTATATCTGGTAATTACCTAAAAGCATATGATCTGGGGTTGATTATGGCTTTTTATTACAAAGAAGGATAATGGGGGGCCAAAACTCAACTCAATCGGGTTTGGTGAGGTATTGGTCATAATGGACTCAGTGGCATGATTGTCCAACCCCCATAGGATTGTTTTGATGAGTAATGATAAATGATTGTGATTGGATATGTTTAGTAATACCCAAAGCATGTTTGGTAATTACCTAAAAGCATATGATGTAGGGTTGATTTGGGCTTTTTAGTACGAGGGACAATGGGGGATCAAAACTCAAGTCAATGGGCTTTGGTGAGATTTTGGTCCTAATGGACTCAGTGGCATGATTGACCAATCCCCATAAGATTGTTTTGATGAGTAATGATAAATGATTATCATTGGATATGTTTAGTAATGCCCAAAACATGTTTGGTAATTACCTAAAAGCATATGATGTATGGTTGATTTGGGCTTTTTAGTATAAGGAGGGACAAGGGGGGCCAAAAACTCAAGTTAATGGGGTTTGGTGAGGTATTGGTCCTAATGGACTCAGTGGCATTATTGTCAAATCCCTATAGCATTGCTTTGATGAGTAATGATAAATGATTTTAATTGGATAAGTTTAATAATACCGAAAATATGTTTGGTAATTACCTAAAAGCATATGATTTGGGGTTAATTTGGGATTTCTAGTAAAAGGAGGGACAATGGGGACCCAAAACTCAAGTCAATAGGGTTGTGTGAGGTATTGGGCCTAATTAACCCAGTGACATGCTTGTCCAGTCCCCATAAGATATCTTTGATGAGTAATGATAATGATTAAGATTGGGAGAACATCATCCCCTTAGTGGGTTTGGTAATCCCCTAAACATGTTTGGTTGTTACCTTAAAGCATATAATTGGGGTTAATTTGGTCTTTTTAGTACAAGGAGGGACAATGGGGGACCAAAAGTCAAGTCCATAGGCTTTAGTGAGGTATTTGGCCTAATGGACAACGGGCATGAATGTCCAATTCCAATAGGATGGCTTTGATGAGCAATGGAAATGGACTATGATTTGATATGTTTGGTAATGCCCAAACTTTATTTGGTAATTACCTCAAAGCATATGATCTGGGGTTAATTAAGGCTTTTTAATACAAGGAGGGATAATGGGGGGCCAAAACTCAAGTCAATGGGGTTTGGTGTGGTATTGGTCCTAATGGACTCAGTGGCATGATTGACCAATCCCCATAGGATTGCTTTGATGAGTAATGATAAATGATTGTCATTGGATATGTTTACTAATACCCAAAATATGTTTGGTAATTACCTGAAAGCATATGATGTAGGGTTGACTTGGGCTTTTTAGTACAAGGAAGGACAATGGGGGACCAAAACTCAAGTCAATGGGGTTTGGTGAGGTATTGGGCACAATGTACTCAGTGGCATGATTGTCAAATCTCCATAGAATTGCTTTGATGAGTAATGATAAATGATTGTCATTGGGAGAACATCGTGCACTTAGTACTTTTGTAATCTTCATAACATGTTTGGTAATTACTTTAAAGCATATGATTGGGGTTAATTTGAGCTTCTTTTTACAAAGAGGTACATTGGGGGCCCAAAACTCAAGTCAATGGGTTTGGTGAGGTATTGGGCGTAATGGACCCAGTGGCATGATTAACCAAACCCCATATGATTGCTTTGATGAGTAATGATAAATGATTGTGATTGAATATGTTTAGTACTACCCACAACATGTTTTGTAATTACCTAAAAGCATATGATGTAGGGTTGATTTGGACTTTTTAGTACAAGGAGGGACAATGGGGGACCAAAACTCAAGTCAATAGGGTTTGTTTAGGTATTGATCCTAATGGACTCAGTGGCATGATTGACCAATCCCCATAGGATTGCATTGATGAGTAATGATAAATGATTGTGATTGGATACGTTTAGTAATACCCAAAACATGTTTGGTAATTACATAAAAGCATATGATCTGGGGTTAATTTGGTATTTTTAGTACAAGAATGGACAATGAGGACCCAAAACTCAAGTCAATATGGTTGTGTGAGGTATTGGGCCTAATGAACCCAGTGACATGCTTGTCCAATCCCCATAGGATAGCTTTGATGAGTAATGATAAAGGATTGAAATCGGGAGAACATCCTCCACTTAGTGGGTTTGGTAATCCCCTAAACATGTTTGGTAATTACCTTAAAGCATATGATTGGGGTTAATTTGGTCTTTTTAGTACAAGGAGGGACAATGGGGGACCAAAAGTCAAGTCCATAGGCTTTAGTGAGGTATTTGGCCTAATGGACAACGGACATGATTGTCCAATTCCAATAGGATAGCTTTGATGAGCAATGGAAATGGACTATGATTGGATATGTTTGGTAATGCCCAAACTTTATTTGGTAATTACCTAAAAGCATATGATCTGGGGTTAATTATGGCTTTTTATTACAAGGATGGATAATGGGGGGCCCAAAACTCAAGTCAATGGGGTTTGGTGTGGTATTGGTCCTAATGGATTCAGTGGCATGATTGACCAATCCCCATAGGATTGCTTTGATATGTAATGATAAATGATGTCCTTGGATATGTTTAGTAATACCCAAAACATGTTTGGTAATTACATAAAAGCATATGATGTGGGGTTAATTTGGGCTTTTTAGTATAACAAGAGAAAAAGGGGGCCCAAAACTCAAGTCAATGGGGTTTGGTGAGGTATTGGTCCTAATGTACTCAGTGGCATGATTGACCAATCCCCATAGGATTGCTTTGATGAGTAATGATAAATGATTGTCATTGGATATGTTTAGTAATACCCAAAACATGTTTGGTAATTACCTAAAATCATATGATGTAGGGTTGACTTGGGCTTTTTAGTACAAGGAAGGATAATAGGGGACCAAAACTCAAGTCTATGGGGTTTGGTGAGGTATTAGGCACAATGGACTCAGTGGCATGATTGTCCAATCCCCAAAGGATTACTTTGATGAGTAATGATAAATGATTGTCATTGGGAGAACATCATCCACTTAGTACTTTGGCAATTTTCATAACATGTATGGTAATTACCTTAAAGCATATGATTGGGGTTAATTTGGGCTTCTTTGTACAAGGAGATACATTGAGGGCTCAAAACTCAAGTCAATGGGGTTTGGTGAGGTATTGGGCTTAATGGACCTAGTGGCATGATTGTCCAATCCCTATATGATCGCTTTTATGAGTAATGGGAATGGATTGTGATTGGATAGGTTTAGTAATACCCATAACATGTTTGGCAATTACCTAAAAGCATATGATATAGGATTAATTTGGGCTTTTTAGTACAATGAGGGACAATGGGAGCCCAAAACTCAAGTCCATGGGGTTTGGTGAAGTATTGGTCCTAATGGACTCAGTGACATGATTGACCAAACCCCATAGGATTGCTTTGATGAGTAATGATAAATGATTGTGATTGGATACGTTTAGTAATACCCAAAACATGTTTGGTAATTACCTCAAAGCATATGGTTAATTTGGGCTTTTTAGTATAACAAGAGAAAAAGGGGGCCCAAAACTCAAGTCAATGGGGTTTGGTGAGGTATTGGTCCTAATGTACTCAGTGGCATGATTGACCAATCCCCATAGGATTGCTTTGATGAGTAATGATAAATGATTGTCATTGGATATGTTTAGTAATACCCAAAACATGTTTGGTAATTACCTAAAATCATATGATGTAGGGTTGACTTGGGCTTTTTAGTACAAGGAAGGACAATGTGGACCAAAACTCAAGTCTATGGGGTTTGGTGAGGTATTAGGCACAATGGACTCAGTGGCATGATTGTCCAATCCCCAAAGGATTACTTTGATGAGTAATGATAAATGATTGTGATTGGATAGGTTTAGTAATACCCAAAACATGTTTGGTAATTACCTAAAAGCATATGATCAGGGGTTAATTTGGGATTTTTAGTACAAGTAGGGACAATGGGGACCCAAAACTCAAATCAATAGGGTTGTGTGAGGTATTGGGCCTAATAGACCCAGTGGCATGCTTGTCCAATCCCCATAGGATAGCTTTGATGAGTAATGATAAAGTATTGAGATTGGGAGAACATCCTCTACTTAGTGGGTTTGGTAATCCCCTAAACATGTTTAGTAGTTACCTTAAAGCATAAAATTGGGGTTAATTTGGTCTTTTAGTACAAGGAGGGACAATGAGGGCCCAAAAGTCAAGTCCATAGGCTATAGTGAGGTATTTGGCCTAATGGACAAAGGGGCATGTTTGTCCAATTCCAATGGGATGGCTTCGATGAGCAATGGAAATGAACTGTGATTGGATATGTTTGGTAATGCCCAAACTTTATTTGGTAATTAGCTAAAAGCATATGATCTGAGGTTAATTATGGCTTTTTAGTACGAGGGATGGATGAGTAATGGGCCTAATGGACTCAGTGGCAACAGTGTGAAAAATAATAGAGTTCAAAATTTTGTATTACGCGCACATTCGGTTGCCGTGTACATGGTAGATATTCGTAAGTGAAATCTTTCATGTCCATGAACAAGGGCGCCAAACGGTGACCTTGGAGCCTTTCTGAAGTTGCAGTCATCTGATGCCAAACAAAATAGGGAAAGCCAACTGTTACCAGACAATACTAGGGCTCTGTCTTGTTTGGTATTTACCGGAACTGTAATAAGTACAAATTTGAGTGCCATGTCCATGACTGTCACAAGCCGATGGTTCGATTTGGAAATAGAATCCATAATGTACACCTTTTTCTTACGCAAGTCAACGATCGTCAAGAACCAATGCTCATGACTGACATCAAGCAAAGGAATATACACCTATAAACAAATCGCAAGCAACGTTTAGTAAAACTCAAATGAAACCACGTAAAGAAACACACATAGCAATGTTTAGTACAAACCTCTTCAATACTACTTAAGTTAGTTGGGAGATAAAAATTTATCCAAGCAGCAAAGGTGTCCAAAAGGGTCTTGTTACAACCATTAAACCCAGTCTGTTCATCTTGTTGTAACAGAACAGCCTACAAAATTTAAATTTTGTCGGTGCTAATAATTCTATAATAAACTTAAAATTTTGTCGGTCACCTCACCATGAATATACTTGGAAGTATTAATTTTTGGATTTTTTCCTCAATCCGGGTCAGTTGTAAATCATACATATACACGTCAAGGAACTGTTGAAAACCAACACTAATTAGTATCAGACCAATTACCAAAACCTTTTGACATGTTAAACTGGTGTTCTGACAGTGTTAGGTAATGACCAAAATAATTTTGGGTCATTACCTTAAGACTGAAGTCATTACCCAAACTCATGTCAAACAAAACTACCATGTGACCCAAATAATTTGGGTAATACTCAAACCATCATTGGTAATTACCAAACAATATCAGGACACCATTTTGTGTTCTGAATAGGTTTAGGTATTTACCAAAACATGTTTGGGTGATCATCAAACACTGTCAGACCACAAGATCCCCAAACTTGTGTAAAAGGAAGAAAAAAAGGAAGACCATATGTACCTGAGTGCTTAGCCAATGATCTGGGTATACGCAAAAACATTCATAGGCAGAAAGAAAACTCCAAGACTGTTATGGCCGGTAAATAGTTTCATTTGACGGCCCTTTCAATATGTTCTTACAAATATTTCTTTCAATCGGGTCCAAAGAGGGTAAGTACTCTTCGAAAAATAGAAGCGGCCTACCACCTTTTTGTGGCGTAAATGACAAATCGACAAAATCTTCATTCGTCTTGGACATCCCATTGTTAAGGGCCTTATTAAATAATTTAAGTTGTTGCCCAACCGCTTTCTCTTTAGCATTGTCCTACAATTCGAGGCATGGTTTGTTGGATTATATTAGTTTGCATACTAATTAAATAAATAGGCAAATATGAGAAAATTTTATTTTATACCGATGATTCATCGGTGTCACTCCCACCTTCTTCTGATATCTTAACCTTTTCCGGTGCTGATCTTTTTGCCTACCATAATGGAGACAAATAACAAATAAAATAACATCAAGTTAAGTTAGTAAACATACATCGATGGCATCCATTACCTTCAACGCGTTGATGTTAGTAATATTCCGAATTAACATAAAAGCCAATGACCAAACACAACTCGGCCATAAAAACATGACCTCAATAAAGAGTATCCAACTCATTTGTTTACTTGTTACAACTCCGGCTTCAAAAACTTTGGGTCATATAACCCTTCACGCATTCACAATACATGAAAATAATGGCTTGAAAATTTTGGTCATTACCAAATCAATCTAAATTTGTTTACTTGTTGCAACTATGGCCTGAAAATAACGGCCTGAAAACTTTAGGGGTCATATAACCCATCACACATTCAGAAAATACAATAACAAATACTAGCATATAAACATATGGTAATGACCAAATACAAATGTGGTCATTACCAAAAAATTATGTGTATGGATAAAATAAGAACTAATTAAAAAAAAACTATTCATACGCTGCTCATTAACTTTTCTTCATCCACCTTGAGGGGTGTTTTTTTCCTGAACTTTTTTTCGGCTGAGTGGTCTTTTTGGCATTCGGAGGTGTTTTTGTTACATTTACTTTTTTGGTGCTCTTCTTCGGAGTCACCTCCTTTGAAGGCGTGTCCAAATCACTTGCTACACCATCTTCTTCTTTTTTTGTCTTGGCTTTTTTGGTGGTCTTTTTTGGCGTCAACTTCTCTATTAGCATGTCCTGAAGGGTTTCCAAACCAAAGATAGGTTCGGGACGAACAAAGCGAATGTCATTCATGCTAAACGATGATCTAACTTGCACACTAGGCACAAAAGTCTCGTCATCATCGTCAATATCCAACTTACGATTTGCACATTTAAGCGTATCACTAAGTATGGGAGATAGAAACGGAGAACACATATTATCTCTCTGTGTTTTCGGTTTAGTGGGGACAGTTCGGACATCGTTGAAGATTTCGTCCCCTTCCATTCCCCCATCATTACCTTGTGATACATTGTTGGTATCAACATCATTCTCATCCTTCTGACTTGCCTTTTTTTTATCTTCTGGAGGTACGGTTGAGATTACCTTCTCTAATGCAACCTCCATGTGCACCACCTTTGAGAATATAACATCCATCTTGGAGAGGATTCTTTTTAGAGATTCTTCTACCATTCCAATCCGCTGTTAACAGAAATATTTCAATCAATGAGCCTTTCATATCATCGTTTGAATTCAATTCAATCATTTGAAAGGAAAATATAAAAAAATAATACAACATTTTACACCGATGCAACCTTGTCATATAAACCACATAAAACCTCATGTATTAGGTTATCAATGACCCATATCTTAAGCATACAAATCCATCATCATATATGTTATAGTCACATAATTTGAGGCCATTGGCCAAGTCAATTACTAATTTAGGTGATGCCCAAAAATGTGTAGGTGATTACCTAAAATGTTTGGAAATAACCTAATCTGATTAGGTGCTTACCTAAAATATTTGGAAATAACCTAATCTGATTAGGTGATTACTTAACATTTATAGTGGTTATGTTAAGTCATTACCAAACTATCTTTAGTAATTACCTAAACCCAGCAATAACTTGCACAAACCAGTGACATTCTACTACAATGTTTGCTAATTACCTCAAAGCATATGATATGGGGTTTGGTGAGGTATTGGGCCTAATGGACACAGTGGCATGATTGTCCAATCCCCATAGGATTGCTTTGATGAGAAATGGGAATGGATTGTGATTGGGAGAACACCCTCCACTTAGTAGGTTTGGTCATAGCCAAAACATGTCATATGATCTAGGGTTAATTTGGCTTTTTAGTATAAGGAGAGACAATGGGGGACCAAAACTTAAGTCAATGGGGTTTGGTGAGGTATTGGGCCTAATGAACTCAGTGGCATGGTTGTCCAATCCCCATAGGATTGCTTTGATGAGTAATGGGAATGGATTGTGATTAGAAGAACATCCTCCACTTTGTAGGTTTGGTCATGGCCAAAACATGTTTGATAATTACCTAAAATCATATGATATGGGATTATATGTTATAGTCACATGATTTCAGGCCATTACCCAAGACAATGATTATTTTAGGTAATGCCCTAAAATGGTTTAGGTAATGACCTAAAAAGTTTGGTAATATCCTAATCTAATTAGGTGATTACCTAACATATATAGTGGTTGTATTAGGTAATGACCAAAATATCTTTAGTAATTACCTAAACCCTGCATTAAGTTGCACATAAAACAAGTGACATTCCACTATAATGGAGAGAATTCTTTTTAGAGATTGTTCGACCATTCCAATCTGCTGTTCACATAAACATTTTTTCGATGAACCTTTTATATCGCCAAAGTCATTCAATTCAATCATTTGAAAGCAAAATAAAAAGGAAAGTTTTGTCCCCGATGCAATCTTATCATATAAACCACTTAAAACCTCATGGATTAAGTTATCAATAACCCACATCTTAACCATACAATTCCCTCATCATATATATTATAATCACATGATTTCAGGCCATTACCCAAGAAAATTATCATTTTAGGAAATGCCCTAAAATGGTTTAGGTAATGACCTAAAAGGTTTGGTAATATTCTAATCTAATTAGGTGATTACCTAACATATATAGTGGTTGTATTAGGTCATGACCAAAACATCTTTAGAAATTACCTAAACCCTGAATTAACTTGCACAAAAATCAAGTGACATTCCACTAAAATGGAGAGGATTCTTTCTAGAGATTGTTCGACCATTCCAATCCACTATTCACATAAACATTCTATCGATGAACCTTTCATATCACAAAAGTCATCCAATTCAATCATTTGAAAGCAAAAGAAAAAAGAAAAAATGCAACGTTTTACCCCGATGCAATCTTATCATATAAACCACTTAAAACCTCATGGATTAAATTATCAATAACCCACATCTTAACCATACGATTCCCTCATGATATATGTTATAGTCACATGATTTGAGGCCATTGCCCAAGAAAATTATTATTTTAGGAAATGCCCTAATATGGTTTAGATAATGACCTAAAGGTTATGGTAATATCCTAATCTAATTAGGTGATTACCTAACATATATAGTGGTCATATTAGGTCATGACCAAAATATCTTTAGTAATTACCCTAATCTGGCATTAACTTGCACAAAATACAAGTGACATTCCACTACAATGGAGATGATTCTTTTTAGAGATTGTTCGGCCATTTCAATCCGCTGTTCACATAAACATTCTATCGATGAACCTTTCATATCACAAAAGTCATTCAATTCAATCATTTGGAAGCAAAAGGAAAAAATACAACGTTTTACCCCGGTGCACTCTGATCATATAAACCACTTAATACCTCATGGATTAAGTTATCAATAACCCACATCTTAACCATACAATTCCCTCATCATATATGTTATTGTCACATGATTTGATGCCATTACCCAAGAAAACTATTATTTTAGAAAATGTCCTAAAATGATTTAGATAATGACCTAAAGGTTATGGTAATATCCCAATCTAATTAGGTGATTACCTAATATATAGTGGTTATATTTTGTTATGACCAAAGTATCTTTAGTAATTACCTAAATCCTACATTAACTTGCACAAAAAACAAGTGATATTCCACTACAGTGGAGAGGATTCTTTTTAGAGATTGTTCAACCATTCCAATCTGCTGTTCACATAAACATTTTTTCGATGAACCTTTCATATCACCAAAGTCATTCAATTCAATTATTTGTAAGCAAAAGAAAAAGGAAAAATACAACGTTTTACCCCGATGCAATCTTATCATATAAACCACTTAAAACCTCATGGATTAAGTTTTCAATAACTCACATCTTAACAATACAATTCCCCCATCATATATGTTATAGTCACATGATTTGAGGCCATTGCCTAAGACAATTATTATTTTAGGTAATTCCGTAAAATGGTTTAGATAATGACCTAAAGGTTATGGTAATATCCTAATCTAATTAGGTGATTACCTAACATATATAGTGGTCATATTAGGTCATGACCAAAATATCTTTAGTAATTACCTAAATCCTGCATTAGCTTGCACAAAATATAAGTGACATTCCACTACAATGGAGAGGATTCTTTTTAGAGATTGTGGGCCCATTTCAATCCGTTGTTCACATAAACATTCTATCGATGAATCTTTCATATCACAAAAGTCATTCAATTCAATCATTTGAAAGCAAAAGAAAAAGGAAAAAACACAACGTTTTACCCCGATACACTCTTATCATATAAACCACTTTAAACCTCATGGATTAAGTTATCAATAACTCACATCTTAGCCATACGATTCCCTCATCATATATGTTATAGTCACATGATTTGAGGCAATTGCCCAAGAAAATTATTATTTTAGGAAATGCCCTAAAATGGTTTAGATAATGACCTAAAGGTTATGGTAATATCCTAATCTAATTAGGTGATTACCTAACATATATAGTGGTCATATTAGGTCATGACCAAAATATCTTTAGTAATTACCTAAATCCTGCATTAACTTGCACAAAATACAAGTGACATTCCACTACAACGGAGAGGATTCTTTTTAGAGATTGTTCGACCATTTCCATCCGTTGTTCACATAAATATTCTATCGATGAACCTTTCATATCACAAAAGTCATTTAATTCAATCATTTGAAAGCAAAAGAAAAAGGAAAAAATACAATGTTTTACCCCGACGCACTCTTATCTTATAAACCACATAAAATCTCATGGATTAGGTTATCAGTAGCCCACATCTTAACCATACAATTCCCTCATCATATATGTTATAGTCACATGATTTGAGGTCATTGCTAAAGACAATTATTATTTTAGGTAATGCCCTAAAATGGTTCAGGCAATGACCTAAGAATTTTGGTAATATCCTAATCTAATTAGGTGATTACCTAACATATATAGTGGTTATGTTAGGTCATGGTCAAAATATCTTTATTAATTACCTATACCCTGCACTAACTTGCACTTCTTTTGAGAGATTGTTTGACCATTTCAATCCGCTGTTCACATAAACATTCGATCGATGAACCTTTCATATCACAAAAGTCATTCAATTCAATCATTTGAAAGCAAAAGAAAAAGGAAAAAATGCAATGTTTAACCCCGATGCAATCTTATCTTATAAACCACATAAAATCTCATGGAAGATAGGATCGAAAATGAGGGAGAATGTGGAAAAATGGGTCGAATTTGGGAGAAATTCGGTTGATAATGGTGGATTTGGTGAAGAACATGAAGAACAAGGAGGAGAGAGAAAATGGGTAAAATAAAATTTGGCTCCAAAAAATTTTTCCATACGTGAATTACTGTTTGGAAGCCAAAAAAAATTCGGATTTTTTGAATTTTTTTTTTTTATTATTTTCATGATTTTCAGAAATTAATTTCATAGTTTTTGGTAAATAAACAAAATGAAAAGAAATAAGTTTTGGCAATTAAAAGAAAAGGTAAAAGAAATGAAGAGAGGGGTCCACCAACACAAATGGGTGGCTCACATTTATTTGTCTCAATGGTCTTTTATAAAAAAAGACCATGATAGAATCATCCAAATGTAAATAAATATTTGAAGGAAAAAAAATTCTTGTAGCTTACCGTGTAAGGCTATGTTCAGTTCACCTTATTTTTGCTTATTTCGGATCGGATCGGCCAGGATCGGATCGATCGATCGATCGAAAAAATAAGTTCGGATCAAATCGATCGATCGGATCGGATAAGTTCAGATCAGATCAGATCGATAAGTTCAGATCAGATCAGATAAGTTCAGATTATGCTTATATTTAAAAACTTATTATTATTATTATTATTATTATTATCATCATGATTATTATGATTATTAGTATTACTAATGCTATTATTGTTATTGTAATAATTATTATTATTGTTGTTGTTGTTATTATTATTATTATTATTATTATTATTATTATTATTATTATTATTATTATTATTATTATTATTGTTATTATTATTATTATTATTATTATTATTATTATTATTACTTTATACAATTACTATTACTATTAATATTACTATTTACTAGTACATTTGTACAAAAAGATTATTATTATTGTCGTTGTTGTACTTATTTATTATTAATATTGGTAATTATTATTAATGTCGTTGCTATTTTTATAAATGTCAATGATATAACTATTTGAAGCTATTTATGTTCAAGAAGAAGAATGTTCTTTTGACATTTGTGAGTGTTCTTTTTTATATTTATTCTAATTAATAATTTTGATATGTGATGTTCTTTTTGATGTTGTACATGTAACGAACATGACAATAGTATATGATGTTTTTTTTTTAAAACAATTTTGGTAGAATAATATAAATTATATATTACTAGTTTATATAAAACATGAGTAGCATGGGATAACGTAATGGTGTTGTCATCACGTTCAAAATTTTTCCTACAAAGGATTTCAACTTATCTTTAAAAACAAAGTTTATATAGAACAAGACAACGATATAAGAAGAATATTTAACCATTTTGTTCAAGATCATATGATTATATATATTTATAGGTTTATTTATAATAAAAAAGAAAAATTTATTGATATAACAAGGAGCGTGTTGTTAGTTAAATCCAAACATGTCATCAATCACTACTACAAAAAGGGCCTAGGAAACCGGTTAAAAATGGCCTAGGAAACCAGACTACAACAGGTCTCCATCTCACAGGTGTCCTAGCTAAGGAGACCGGTTATGAACTTTTGATGCCTGGTTTCTTTGTTTATTTGGGAGACCAGTTGACAGCTAAAATCAGTCTCTTAGGTAAGCGTACATATCATATGTAAAGAGGCTAGGAGACCGGTTAACATCTAAAACCAGTCTCCTTAAATTATCTTTTGAAACCAGTTATTGACCACAACCGGTTTCTTAGGTATACACTTTTTTTGAAAAAAAAAATTAGAATAAAATATGGTATACATACATTATCCTGTAACTGCTCTTGTATTTGCAACTCCTTGTATATACGCTTTTTTTTTCTATATAACAATATTATTAAACATGACTTCTTTGCTTGCTCTATTCATCTTGTCAAAAAAATATTTGCTATATTTAATTTATATCCAAAAATAATTTCTTTAAAAGCATCAATTTCTTCCAATAATGCTTAAAAATAAATTTTCTATAATCTAATGCTATCCACTAAAACTAAAATTCTAAAAAAAAAAAATTCAAATGATATGTACAATGCAAACTTGACCGTCGTGAGGTGTTTGGTTGTTCAAATATGCCGCACACATATCTCTTAGCTCGTCAATCATCTCTTGCGAATAAGTGTTAGGAATTCGAGAAAAGTCCTACAAAATAATTTCAGATAATTATAGTTAGAGTGCTCGTCAATTAATAAAGTAAGAGTGCAATAACACACGACAATCAACTATAAATGCAAAATTGCAGTTATAGTAACCTGAACTTTCATAGAACAAAACGAGTTCCTTTTCATAAATCATACTGGTTAATCAGCCCAATAAAAAATTGATATTGTTGAATTCTCTTAAGCAAGGAAGTTTAACATATGCTATCATGGCAAGTAATCAATAGAAGAAGTTTGCTAAATTACAACCTACATTCATATGAATGGATAACTAGTTTTTTTAACTTAACCAGCAAAATCATAAAACAAAATGTCTGATCTTTCAGAAAACAGGACAATACAATGATCTTTAAGAAGGATCAGAATAGTACCACTGTTCTAGTCTTTGGCCCTGTGTGACCAACGATTTCACCCACCAAATCTGTCCTCTGCACTTCCGTCACCTTTTCAGTTGGTAAAATTCCCACCATATGGAGTAATTTTCCAAAAATTCTGGCCAGCATAGTTTTTCCTATCAAGTAATGATAATCAATCATTCAATTGCATATGAATATTAATCATATGATGTGCTCTCCTCTAGAGATAGATGAATACAATAAAGCCAAGTCCAATTAAAAATTATAATAAACATGTGCTTGGCATAATAATGGATACTTCTTTACAGAAAATCTATACTTAAATTGCACAGCATTTCTGGCCATTAAGGAATATGTCTGTCTCTAATTTCATAATCTATTCATATATCTATCACAAAGCTAACAATAGTTTAGAAATTATTTGTTTATTACTCTATGGTGAAATGGTTGCCAAATCAACATTATAGTGGCAATAATCAACTGATAGTAGCGAATTTTAACTAGCTACCAAGAATGACAAATCTTTCAAACGAATACTAATACACAGTAGTATTTCTACAATCCAAAAGCCGTAAACCTAAGTAGATACCTGTTTTCGGATTGCCAAGGAATGCCATCTGTGGTGGTCTTTGAGCACCCACTTTTAATCCAAGAGCTCTACGCCTTCCATCAAGAAGCATTCCCCTAGCCTATTTCCTCAACTGCAACTTAAGGTCATGTAAACCCACAACGTTTGACAAATCACGCTCAAGTTCATCCATCTTCAAGGGCTCTGCGCTTCCTCTGCTACTCGAGATACCAATACAACAACTGCTGCAATTTCTCACCCTCAGGACCTGGTGATAAATGATTCAGAGGGTTATGCCGTCCTACATGTTCAAAATGTTACGTAATTGTTACATTTTAGCCAGCAGAAAATAAGGCAATACACGATTCAATCAACCAATTTGCTCATATAATTTTCTTCCTTTTCACTCTACCACATTTCACATAAAAATCCACCAGCACATTCATTATAAAAACATCCAACACTATTCGTCTTCTCAATACATAAGCATGAATTTGCTTTCCCCCATCAAGATAATGAAGCATTGTGCAGGCATTTAGTACACTATAAATAACATATCTATGAGGGACAACATTAAGGTCCTTCATCATTTGATGAAACAGCATCAATGAAACATCACTTCTCCCACTCTTGACATATCGTGTCATAATCATTGTCCAAGTAAACAAACTCTTCCCTTTCAGCTAATCAAAAACCATTCTAGCATCACTATGTCCCCTAGTTTCGCATAAATATCAGTCAAAGCAGGTGCCAAATACACATTTTCACTCAAACTACTCTTAATAGCAAAACCATGCACTTGAATTCCTTGTGCAGAGACACCCGCCTGCACACAAGTGCGTACGACACTCGCTAATACAAACTCATTCTGTAAACTGAAACCGTGGTAGACCAAGATATCAAGTTTCTCTTAGGCATTTTATCATTATGCGCATACCGAGTACTACCCAGTTTTGAGTATAAATGCATGAGAATGTTTCCCAGAAAAACGTCATACCTAATACTAGAGACAAGATATAATCAATTTAACTAGATTCCCCTGAAATTGGTTCGAAATAGAATTTATAAAAGCGAAAAACTTTGAAGATGAAGGAAAGACGAAAAATGGAGGAGAAGTTGAGAAATTACCAGCACTGCATGAAGTCGGAGGATCTTTCTGAAGGGCCTTCAGTTCCTTGAGCATACGCTTTGATGCCATGAAAGAGATTCTTTGCAAAACCCTAGAATTCGGCCAAACAAAAATTCACTTCGTAAAAAAGGGAATAGAGAGAGAGCGCGCGCGAAGATGGAGAGAGGATACAGAGGTAAAAGAGGAAGAGTTCACATCAGGGGTAAAAAAATAAAAAAAAATTCAAGGAAACCGGTTTTACTTACAAATAGTCTCCTATCTCATAATAAGCAGAATATATAGCACGTACATTAGTATTATGTTGAAATTTTTTAAAAAATAAAATTTAAATATTTCAAGGAAACCGGTTTTCGTGAGACGCAGTCTCCTATCTCACAACAACTTTTTCAATAAGTCAAATAGTTAAACTTAGGAGACTGGTTTTGGATAATCAATGGTTTGCTATGCTTAGAGAAATGGGTTAGTAACCTTAACAAGTCTCCTATATATGGTCTCTTTGGCCTTTTTTGTAGTAGTGAATATAAAAATAACATCTATCTTTTATTTTTAAAATGTGTTCTTTAAATAGATCTTGTATGCTCTTTTAGTATATGTTCTTTTTTTAAGATCATTATATGTTCTTTTCATTACTATCTAAATTCTTATTATTAACGGACCTTGAACATGAGTGTTCTTTTATTTTTAATTTTTTTGGGCCCCTTTCAGGAATCCCGTGGTAAGATGAATTTTCTTTGGGCTGCCCTCGCACAGGGTCACTCACCTAAAGACTCAACAAGCCCCAACCCCCCTCCCCCACCCACAACAATATTGAAATATATGCTTCCACCAAGATTTGAACCTTGGTCTCCCATGTGGGAGGTAAGAAGCCATACCATTAGACCCAAGAGTCCATAGTCTTTTATTTTTAATTGTATGTTCATATACTAATGTGCTCTTTTTCAAAAAAAAAAACTAATTATGCTATAATAATAATAATAATAATAATAATAATAATAATAATAATAATAATAATAATTATTATTATTATTATTATTATTATTATGTTATCTATATTATTATTATTATTATTGTTGTTGTTATTATTATTGTTATTATTGTTATTATTATTATAATATTATTTATATTATTTATATTATTATTATTATAAAATTATTATAAAATTATTATTATTATTATTATTATTATATTATTATTATTATTATTATTATTATATTATTATTGTTGTTATTATTATTATTATTATTATCATTATTGAAAGTTGTGCATAGTGATAAAATGATAGTAATAGTGATACTAGTAATGAAATACAAAGTAATGATAATATTAGTAATAATATGTTCAGATCAGATCAGAAAATATAAGTTCAAATCAGATCAGATCAGATAAGTTTAGATAAGAAAATTTCAGGTGAACTAAACATAGCCTAAATGCCTGAGTGGTAATGACATGCACTCATGCTAGTTACGTCACATGGCACCAAATTATTGGAGGTCTATGCCATAGCGAAATTGTTGTGTGGTCCTGCATGTAAAAGATAAAATACATAATTACATTTTATTGTCTGTTGTCAGCTTGTCAAATTACGAAAAGTTTTGTTTTGAATTACCAATTGCCTAGTTAAGAGCACCATGTAAGTTTGACTGACTTGGGAAGATTTTTTTGCCCGATATTCTAAAAATCTAGACTATATATTGTACCAGGTAATCATGAAGGTTCCTTTCAAAGAAAAAGGTAATCACGAAGGTTGATCTTTTTAGGAGGAATAGGAAAATTTTCATTAATAAATCGTCATATGATATCTACAATAGTAATAATTCTAATGTAAAAGACAATCGAGAACATCAATCTGAGATTTTTAATCCAATGTACTAATATAAACGCTTTGGGGCCACTTCTTTAATATGGTAATATTCCAACCATAAACGAAATTTGATGATTCAACATCTTTTGTGCCTGATGTAATAGTAAATTGAAATTTGACCTTCATCTTGATATATCTTGATCTTCAACCAATAAGTACGATTTTCCACATCTTCAAACTTTAAACCAAGATTCTAATCAAGACGAAAGTATATAGAACCATCATACTGATGGAGACAACCCCCACAACAAGAGGGGGAGACAACTCTCACAATAGGAGGGAAAATTATTACAATAGCCCTAAGGACTATGCATAAATATCAATAAATGAGTATAATAAATGTGAGATACAAATTGAAAATTGAAATACACATTTATTATATGAAAATATTCCATTGAAAAGTCAAAAATATTTTCATATAACAAATGTGTATTTCACTTTTAAATGGAATCTTTTTCTATGATAAATGTGTATTTCACTTTTTAATAGACTACCATTTTACGTAAATGGTAGTTTGGGAAATATAATTAAACATGAAAGAACCATGGTACTTTTAAAATCAATGACTAAAGGTATTGCTTAACATAAGTACTTTTAGGCCCTGTTCTTTTGAACTTATTTTGGCTGAACTGAACTGTACTTATTTTATTTTGGCTGAACTGAACTTATTTTTGCTGAACTGAACTTATTTTTACTTATTTCTGCTGAACTGAACTTATTTTTACTTATTTTTGCTGAACTGAACTTATTTTAGCTGAACTGAACTTATTTTGGCTGAACTGAACTTATTTTTGCCGAACTAAACTATAACATAATATTATCAATACTTATTATTATAATAATCAATACTTATTATTATAATAATCAATAAATATTAACATAAAATTATCAATACTTATTATTATTATTTTATAATAATAAATAATAAATAATAAATAATAAATCATAATAAAAATAATAAATAATAAATAACAAATAATAAATAATAAAAAACAAAAAATAATAATGAATAATATTAATAATAATAAATAATAAATAATAAATAATAAATAATAATAATAATAAAAACAATAATAATAAATAATAGTAATAAATAATAAATAATAATAATAATAAAAAATAATAAATAATAATAATAAAAAATAATAAAAAATAAATAATAAAAAATAATATTAATAATAATAAATAATAAATAATAAATCATAAATCATAAAAAATAATATTAATAATAATAAATAAAAAATAATAATAAAAAACAAAAAATAAAAAATAAAAAATAAAAAATAAAAAATAAAAATTATAAATAATGATAATAAATAATAAATAATAAATAATAAATAATAAATAATAAATAATAAATAATAAATAATAAATAATAAATAATAAATAATAAATAATAAATAATAAATAATAAATAATAATAAATAATAAATAAATAATAAATAATAATTAATAATAAATAATAAATAATAAATAATAAATGATAAATAATAAATAAAAAATATAAAATTAAAATTAAAAATTAAAAATTAAAAAATAATAAATAATAAATAATAATAATAATAATAATAATAATAAATAATAAATAATAAATAATAATAATAATAATAATAATAATAATAAATAATAAATAATAAATAATAAATAATAAATAATAAATAATAATAATAATAATAATAAATAAATAAATAATAGATAATAAATAATAAATAATAATAATAAATAATAATAATAATAATAATAATAATAAATAAATAATAGATAATTAATAATAAATAATAATAATAAATAATAATAATAATAATAATAATAATAATAATAATAATAATAATAATAATAATAATAATAATAATAATAAATAATAATAATAATAGATGATTAATAATAAATAATAAATAATAAAATAATAATAATAATAATAATAATAATAATAATAATAATAATAATAATAATAATAAATGATAAATAATAAATAATAAAATAATAAAATAATAATAATAATAATAATATTACATAATAAATAATAAATAATAAATAATAAATAATAAATAATAAATAATAAATAATAAATAATAAATAATAAATAATAAATAATAAATAATAAATAATAAATAATAAATAATAAATAATAATAAATAATAATAATAATAATTAATAAATAATAAATACTAAATAATAAATAATAAATAAAAATAAAAAAAATAAAAAAATAAAAAATACAAATTCATCGTTATTTTAATTATAATATTAATAATAATAATAA
This sequence comes from Beta lomatogona, assembly GCA_947646795.1. Classification (NCBI taxonomy): domain Eukaryota; kingdom Viridiplantae; phylum Streptophyta; class Magnoliopsida; order Caryophyllales; family Amaranthaceae; genus Beta; species Beta lomatogona. The sequence goes on from CANSNZ010000202.1 coordinate 515,947, forward strand.
TAATAACAATAGTAATAGTAATATTGAAACAAAAATAATAATTACAACATTAGACAAGACTAAACTTATTTTTGCTGAACTGAACTTATTTTGGCTGAACTGAACTTATTTTGGCTGAACTGAACTTATTTTTGCTGAAGTGAACTTATTTTTACTTATTTTTGCTGAACTGAACTTATTTTTGCTGAACTGAACTTATTTTTTCTTATTTTTGCTGAAAATAAGTCCAAAAAATCAGGGCCTTAGTAAAGTAGTTCTTGGATTTGAAAAAAAAAAAGAAAAGGAAAAGGTAGTTTTTTGGGTTGTGAGTTCATCAACTACTCCCCAGTCCCCAGTCCCCACAATTGGTGTTTGGAAGGGATCATTGCAAGTAAAAATTTATTCAAGCGCACCATAAGGAGGAATTATAGGTATCCCAGCTTTTATGAAGAGTCAAATCATCATTTCAATTTAACCATGAAGGCATGAACCACAGGATTGAAGGACGAATATACAGCAATGACTGACAGGCTTTTTACAGCCATATTACTTATTACACACACTCACAAAAGTGCATATGAGAGTCCTCTCCCTTACTTTGTAAAGTTTGTTTCCTTGTTTTGATGTTAGTTTTTCCTTTTAATCCACAATAATGTTTGAGGTTGGTTTTAAGTAGGCCTTTTAGTTTTTCCTTACATGTAATCTATCACTTTGTCGAGATTGTATATGTATCTATCGAAGAGAAATGATAAACATCTATCTAATAGATGTTTACAAACAAACATCTATCAGGGGTAAAACTATCAATATATATATGGGAAACAGTTGTCATTCAAACAAAAAAGTTATCTCGAAAATTGCAAAGTGTCAGTCAAACAAAAAAGTAGTCTAAAAAATTCCGATGCTAAAAAATAGTGTTCATGCTACTACAACTAGTGTTCATGTAACTAAAAATAGTGTTCATGCAACTAACAAATAGTGTTCATGAAATATAAATAGTGTTTTATTCATCTTCTATTCCATGGGACCCACATCACTACTTTTTCAGCCTTTTATTATTTTTTATTGCCTGATAGATGTTTATCATTTCTCATCTGTCGAATACTTCTACAAAAGATAGATTACTAGTACTCATGTTTCTTCTAAATGGTGCTATCAAAGCTGCATAATCCTACAAACATGAGTACTAATTGCAAAAGTTTTTGATACCTTTTTTTTTGGTGCTGTATTGTGTTTCGATAGAGACTCCCACTATTGGTCCATCTTAGTGTTAGCAATATCATGGATCTTTGATGATCCTGGGCACTAACCCACTACACTTGCAAGTTCCAAACGAAGCACTAACCTCTCATGATGCTTTCCCAGACTATTGAGGTTTGCCTAAATATTTAAAACGTAAAAGTAAGCGAAAACAAGTACTTCCGTTTTTTTTACATGTTACACTTTTGAAAAAACCCGGTTACCTAGGTAAAATTTTAATTGAGTATTAAGCAAAAGTAAGGGTGGGGGCAGGCCAGTTCCTGATCTTTTTGGGGCCATAGGCAAAATAGTAAATTGGGACCCCTTTAAAAAAATGCAATTTATAATAGAACAAAGTAAAAAACATATGATAGTAGTTTTGGCAAAATTTCACACCCACAAAGAAAAAAAAAACAATAACCCACTTTCCCAATTTAAAAAATTAATAAAAGGGCACTAATCAATTGCATAAAAGAATACAAAATCAGAATAAGAAGAAGAAATTTACAAGCATTAATTTCGTTGTCGGCATTATTAAAGTCTGCATCTTTCTTATGTAACTTAATTTTCTTTGAATTCTCAGGGCCTTTATCTGATTCTTCCCATACTTCCTCATTTACTGAAGAAATTTCCAAATAAAAAATTACTTCAAACCCCTGAAAAATTCAAGACAAATTATAAGCAAAACAATCGAAGAAATATTATATGGAGCAAACTACTACAACTTGATAAATTCTCGTTCCCATATTTAAGAGAAGGTTAACAGCTACTCTCTCCGTCCCAGAATAGTCTGAACACTTTCCTTTTATGTTTGTCTCAAATTAGTTTGAACACTTCTTTTTTTGGCATGATCCCACCATTAATATATTATTTCTTTTACACATCAAAGTTACCCAACTTTCTCTCTCCTCTAATAAAAAATACTCCACCAACTCCTATTACATCTACTTTTTAAATAATATAACATTTGATAACCACACTACAACTTATCACCTTAAACTACGTGTCCCAACAAGTGTTCAGATCTTTTTGGGACGGAGGGAGTATGTTTTGGGAAATATGGAAAATTTCGATGAGTTTGTGGTTAGAGAAAATTTTGGGAATTAAATAAAAATTAAATTTGAATCTTGGAAAGAGAGAATAAGTGAAGAAGATCGGAAGTCTTTTAGTGTGGTGAAGACTGAAGCGTGCTCTTTCTTCTGTTTCACGTGTACAATTAACACTGCCAGCGAAATTTTTTTTTTTCTAGTATTGGGTTCCTTTTAGGCTTGGGCCCTGGGCCATTGCCCCTCTAAACACCCCTCAGGGTCGGCTCTGGGTGGGGGATTAAAGGGAGTGGGGACCATTACACATGTGCTTGAAGGAAAAATATGAGAGAGAAAAGAAGGACCACATCCCCATTTCCCTCCTGATTTCCCGTGCCCAAGTGGAGGGAATCAGGGAAGGGAAATTTTTTTGCCACCAAGTTCAATTCCCTCCAAAATTCTTTACTTCTCCAACTTTTCATAAAAGTCCAATTTTTGCCATTTCAAAACCAGCTTAATGCCTTCATTTTTTACAGCCCTAAATACTCTCTCTTCTATATAAACCCCCAACATTTAATGAGGATTTTTTACAAATAATGAAGAGAGAGAAAATGTTCATCACCTAGCATGGTATAGTATCTACTAGTTCACTGCACACACAGCACATTAATTAGCAATTAATCATCCAAAAAATTTACAGACTAAAATTTCCCAAAAAAATCTCAAACTTCAGTCTTCTTCTTCACAGTTTATCTACCAAAATGGGGTCACATGATATGGGAGATGCAAAGTTCTTTGGCCTTCAAGAGCTGCTGCAAATTGAAGGCATGAAGGATGACTTGCTGCTACATGAAATAGGAGAGCATTATGACAGTGATGATGACAAGTACACGGACAGTAAAGAAGGAGGCACAGAAACAGAGCAGGAAGCAGCAATAGCAACAACAAGTTCACCACCAGCAACCACAGACACAAACACAGATCAATGTAAGTTCAACTACAAAAAAAAACATTGTTAAGTATAGAAAAAAGGAGAATGTTGGTTGATGAACTTCTTAGCTCAGAAACAAAAGGTAAACTTGCATGGGGTTTAAAAAGACAATTAGCAACAAAGTATGTCATACATAGGGTGACATTAGATAGAATATGGAAAGATGCAAAAAAACAGAGAGAAAGTGGGAAACCCATAGATATTAGAAGTAAAAAAAATAGGCAGATGTGGCAGAAAACTAAGAGTTTATGATGAAAATGGCTTCAGTCAGTCCCACTTCATCTAAGGATAAGTATTAGGGCATTTACTGGTTATCTTAAAGTCCCCTCATCCACTGTGTATAGACTGCTGAAATAGGGGAAGCTCATAAGTCACACAACACTCACCCAAAACTTACAGATGATCACAAGCTTCAAAGAATGAAGTGGGTGTTGCAACACATATTACCAGCATCAAGGACACAACCACCAAAATTTGTTGACATGCATAATGTTGTTCACATAGATGAGAAATGATTTATTTGAGTCCAAACATGAGGAGATTCTACTTGCTCCCTGCTGAAGATGACCCTTATAATTGTTGTCAATCTAAGAGGTATAAGATTAAAGATATGTTCATGTGTGCAACATCTAGACCTATTAAGGACAGTGAAGGGAATATGATACATGATGGAAAATTTGCTATCTATCCTTTTGTTAAGTATGGGTGGGCCAAGTATTCAACTAACAGAAGAGCATGAACTTAGTTGACAAAGGCAATTGAAAGTGTGAACCTGGCAGTTATGAAGGACATGATAATCAACACTATCATCCCTGCCATCACGAGGAATTGGCCAGAGGGTGTGTCAAAAGACATTTACATACATCAAGACAATGCAAGATCTCACATTCATGCAGATGACCCAGCATTTAGGGCAGCAACAACTCAGAATGGCTTTAATATTCAACTAATCAATCAACCACCTCAGTCTCCTGACTTAAATGTGCTAGACTTAGGATTTTTCATAGCAATTCAAGCACTACAATATCAGTCTTTTCCTAAGAATCTAGATGATTTGATTTTGAAAGTGCAGGACTGTTATGATTTATTTGACCCAGAAGTGTTGAAGTACACTTGATTTTGGGTATATCTTTTATGTTCTTTTTTTGTTGTGTAATTTGTTATGTTCAAGTACTGGTTTGTATAAGCAGTGTTGCAATTATTATGGTTGAAAATGAAAAGAATTATGTTTTATGTTCAATTTTATCATGTCAACAAGTTGATGGCAGTTGTGTTTATTTAAATCCATCAGGGAGAATTGAATAGCTCATTAAGGAAGTAATGGTGATTTAAATCCTCAATTTAATGGTTTTACACCAATAAGGAGCAAATCATCCATTACTCCTCAAGCCACAAGCATGAGCCCCTTCATCATGTGGATTTTATGTGAACATAAAAAAAAGGGACTCTTTTAATATCCAACACAAACATAAAAGCAGGACTCAAATAACTCAGCAAAATTGCCCACACATTTAGGTTTCAGTATGCCTTTGTGACATCATTAGCCATATACCTCGCCATACAAACCAGAGACAACTAATTTAACCAACCTCCAATTCAAAGCAACAACCAACCAAATAAATTCAACCAATGGAATTCATCATCCAACCTCCAATTGAAATCAACAGGCAACCAAATAAATTCAAACAGTGGAATTCATCATCCAACCTCCAATTCAAAGCAACAACCAACCAAATCAATTCATAAATTTGAAATCATCATCCAACCTCCAATTGAAATCAACAGGCAACCAAATCAATTGCAACCAAATCAAAAGGCAACCAAATCAATTGCAACCAATTAATATAATGAGGTAACCAAAAATGAATAAACCAATTCATATAATGAACCAACAATATTCAACCAACTCATATAATCAGCCAGCAAACCAATGACAATCTCTTCAACAAAGCAGTGAATTCATAAGGCAAAAAATCATCAGCATACCACCAACAACAACATGTTACCAGGGGGACTCATATGGATCATGGATAAGGGGGACTCATAATCAAAGTCACAAACATAGACATAAAAATTTAAAGCAAATTAAACTGAGTTAGGATGATAGAACCTCAAGGACTCATATTTTTGGCTTTACGCCTTAGTAGGAAGCAAACAAAATTTGAGTCTAATTCAGAGCTTGTACAGGGGCTCATAAGGACATCAAGATCATCATCATCAGCTTCGGATGAAGCCATAATGTCTTTAATGACCTCAAACACTTCAAAACCCCCGTCATTCTCCACAGACATGGCATATGTGTTGCCATCATCATCATAAACATTAAAATTAGTACCAGAACATGCCCTACAATCCTCCTTCCCCTTCAGCTCTTTCCCCTTCCCCTGCACCTCTTTCTCAGCTCCATTCACCTCTTTCTCCTTACCTTTTTTGGAAAAACCCTTACAAATAGAAGTTGAGAGATAATATTCAGGAGCCCTCAATGCGTAAACAATCTCTTGGGTAGTCCTCAAAACAGCCTTACCCTTACCTTTTTTCCCCACACCCAATTCCTCACCTTCCTCCATATCAACCACTACCTTAACCTTACATGCTCTAGGCCTCAAACTCCTTGCTATTGGTGGTTCGGCCAAGATCTTGGCTTTGGAGGGACTCGCACGTTGTGGTAGGGATGATGAGGGAATGAACTCCCTTGGAAGACCAGTCGCCTTGTAAAAATCTTCAACAACAACACCCAAAGCCTTCAAAGCATAAGGGTGAAGCAAATTTTGAGCAGCACCGTTGTCGTACAGTGTTCTGGGCCAAGGAGAGTTCGCTTCAAAAGCATGCATCAACTCCTTGATGACATTAGACTCATCAGCATCATTCGTTTTAAAAAGAGCATCAACAAGTGGGTGCAGATCTGGGACATACATATTCGTCCAAATTAGGGTTTTTTACGGACTACGAACATTAGATATAGGAACTTTGAGATGTTGAAGATGAAAGCGAAGTCAGGGAGTATGGATTTGAGGTGATGAAGGGAGAATTCGAAGTTTGGAGAGGCGATTTGAGGACCCAGTGATGAATTTACGAGAGAGAAAATGGAGGTGAAGAGAGAGAAATTGAAGATGAGTTGAGAGAAAATGAACGGACGAAGGGAGGGGAGATGAAAATGAGGGAGTTAGGGTTCTGAGATGTGATGAACATTAATGGTGGGGGTTGAATCAATAAAAATGTGGTCGGGGGTTTCAATTCTGATGTCATTTATGAAAGGCAGTTGGTGGGGTAGATTTTTTTGGTGGGAATTGTTAAGATGTTATTAGGTTAGGCTATGTTTTTATAGGATAGATTAAGGGGGTTTTTTTTGTATTAAGGGTAGTTGGTAATTTAACAGCTATAAACTTACCAATTTGGAGAAGAAAAAAAAGTGTAACATGTATTTTGCACCATTCTGTTTAAGGAAAGTGTAACATGTAAAAGGAAACGGAGGAAGTAGTAAAAGATGCTTGACAAGAAAATCCGTTTCACTTTATATTTTGCCATGTACGTACTCCATTTTGACTATCATTTGTGATTAATATGTAAAAAGAAAAAAATACTCGTCCTATGAGATCTTGTTAGATTGGTTTCTATTTTCAAAACATCACCTTTTTATAATGTTTAAGATACATAATTTAAGGTATCAATGTGCAAAATTTTACATTGGCAAATGTAAAAAGTTAAAATGTAACTATTCTAGTTGAAAGGAGGGAGTTTATTGATATCATAGGAAGATAAATTGTTTATTATGATACTCTGTACACTCCATAGTAAGTGAGAAGTTAAGCAATAGATTATATTCTTGTCTTCGGCTTGGAGAAGGATTAGCAAGAGATTGACCATCGGTAGCCCAGTTCTTGAGCATGATGAGTGAGAGCTAGCATTTTAACAAGTGAAAATCCTAATTTTCACTCATCTTTTAAAAATATTCTCAACTTTAAATTATTTCAGAATAATTCTAACTTATAAGAGTACCATTTTAAAATAATTCAAATTATTGTTCTGTTCCTTTACTAATCCTTTTTAGGTCTAGGGTATGTATAAAAAAAATAGTTAGGATCATTAAGAAATGTAATGAAAGAAGAGAGAGGGAAGAATGAGATTGACATATTGTAGTGAAGACCACACATCCACTTACATGTAATTCGCAAATTATACCATACTCCTGAGTGCATAAGCTCTTTGCACACAAAAGGCCAAATAAATATGTATCTTCTCAAATATATATATGCATTTTTTCAAATGAGTATGTATTTGATCAAATGAATATGTATCTTTTAATGAATATGAAATTTTAAGTTAATTTTAGCCAAACATTCAATTGAGTATGCAAATTTTCAAAATGAGTATGCATTTGTTGAAATAAGTATTGCCTTAATTCAAATATGGATATACGTTGTTTAAATGAGTATGAAAATTCTCAATTGACAACGAAATTAGGATGAAATAAATTTCGTAAGACTTAAATGAGTACAATAGGTTTTAATGAGTACAGAAAATTATTCCCTATAATTTCATCATTACCTGCTGAACTCAAATAGCATAACACCATCAAATGTTCATTTAGAAAATATGGAAAAAATATCATTTTCAAGATATTGTACATATTCACAAATCATCATCTCATTTGTATAACAAGAACCACTAAATGCAACAATACATATACTCCATTCATACTTATTTGACAAAACGATATACACACTTGCTAATAAAACTTAATCATCTACAAAAATATCAGGCTTATTCAAGAAAAGAACATACTCATTCAAAAAGATGTATACTCGTGTCGAACTACATCTAACTGACTCCTAATACCCTAAGTCTTACATCTCTCTCTCTCTCTCCCTCTTTAACCTCCCAAGCAAACCCTAAAAGCCTCCTCAAACCCTAACCGCCGCCACCCCTAGGCTCGTTGGTGGCGGGTCGCTCTACCGCTCGCCGGTGAGCCTGACCATAGTGTTTTCTTTCGTTTTGTCGGCTCACCTCCCCCATCCCCTGGTGGTTGTGCGCCCCTTTCTCTTGTTTGTTGGGTCGCGCGTCGAGTCTCCCCCTTCCCCCGTCGTCGCATCAGTCTCCCCTCCCCTTCCCCGGTGTTCGTCGTTTTCCACTCCCCTCTCCGTAGGTAAGTCGGTTTTCCTTCCCCTCCCCCCTCCCCCCGGTTTTTTCGGGCTCCCCTTTCCCCTTCCCCTGTTTTTTCGGGCTTCCCCTTCCCCTCCCCTTGGTTTTTCCAGGCTTCCCATCCCCCTCCCCCTCCTAGTCAGTAACACGGGTTCCCCAAATTCCCTTAGCGTCGGTTTTTGGGCTTCCCTTCCCCCTCCCCCGGTCTTGGGCCTCCCTTTCCCCCCGGTTGTTGGGCTTCCCTTTCCCCTCCCCCCTAGTTGTTGGGCTCATCTCCCAAGTTATGTTAGAAGTAAGTATGTTGGTATTTTTTATAGTTTGCGTGGTACGTTGCCACATAATTGAAGTAAGTTTTTTCTTTTATGTTGCTAAGGCTGTTGTTCGTGGTTGGTTATGGTTATGGCAATCAAAAAATGTTTGCCAGTTGGATAAGAAATGGTTGTTTAATGTTGTCGTAGTAGAATATGTAGTTTTTTCGGAATTTTTTATGAAGGAAAAGGTGCCTCAAGAGGATAAGAAGTGTGAGCGTGATCGAGGCAATGAATGGATTTCATGGTTGGGACATGTGTTTTCCGGTTTCACAAACCGGAGGTGTGTTCAAGAACTCAAATTATTTAGCTCTCTTCTTAGCTTGGCATTGATCTTACTGGTCATTGCCTTGAAAAGTTCAAATCTGAAGGCGGCACCCCAGTTGCATCTGGTGGTTTTCAACATGCCCACTCATCTATGTTTCTCCTGCCTAATGGAGAAACCTGAAATACTCTCTCTCTCTCTCGAGAGAGAGAGAGAGAGAGAGAGAGAGAGAGTAATGAATGACCAAGGAACATGACTCTTCAGAAGATCATGAGCCCAGAATCCCAAGCGATAGCAGATTGTTGGGATTGCTCATGCGGCGAGATGCGAAGCTCGTCGTTGGTTGTTCGTTGTCGGGATCATGAACGACGTTCGCTTCTCCTACCACTTCCATCAGCCGTCAGAGTTTTGACTCCACCATCACAAGCATTGACCAGCGACGCCCTCCTTAAAATGCGACTTTTTATCAGTTTTACTTGTTTTTTGTTTTTTATGGCGTGTAAGAGCTTATAAAGCTCATTTAGGTTTGTTTATTTTATTTTATGTTTGGTTGTATTAGCATTAGGATGTACATCCTCGTTTAATTAATATAAATTTTTCTCGTTGTCAAAAACAAAAAAGATGTATACTCATTTAGCTTGAGTGTACATAATCTATATACACCAAGATGTATGGTACAGGTTGTAGGAGTTGCATATATTTTTGTTGGCCTTCCCCACCTCCATGTGACTGACGTAGGAGAATAAATGCCTTTGATGCATTGTAAGATGGCTTGGATGGGTGACATAAATTTTACCTTAATGCCGTGGGGTGGAATAGAATTAGAAGGAAAATTTATCATAAACAACCTTTTAATTACAAGTATTTGTGAGAAAAAATAACCTTTTACAAAGAATCTGGCTAAAGAAGAACTAAAAAAAATTTGCGAGGAACAACCTTGAATCATTTTCCGTCATTCTCATTAAACTACACATGTGCAGGCACGTGACTACATCTCTTGTGTTCAAACCTCATTTCTAAACATATAATGATGGAGTCAACGCCGGAAAATACTTGGTCGATACCGAAAAATGGAGGAAGATAGGGCTCAAACATAAGAGATGTGAGTCACATGACCTACACATGTTGGGTTTTTAATGAGTCGACGCCAAAAAATACTTGGTCAACGCCGAAAAATGGGGTTATGGTTGCTCCTCGCAAAAAAAGTTGTTTTTGACAAATTTTTCAAATTACAAAGAAATTTTGATGACAAATTAGTTGTGCGATTATATGTATAAATATGTAGGTTAGGCTCGGAGAGAATTTGGTTACAAGTGAGGTGGAAGAGACCATAGTTTTTTATTTCAACCTCGAAATTCTAGTATGTGGCAAGCATTTGTTCGTGTACAAAAGGGAGAACAGATTGATGTGGTGCAATGACTGCAATCTAGGACAAGTTCAATATCCTAATTCGACCTCTCAACCTATATGTCAAACCACAAAATTAAAGTAAAAAAACATGAAAGCGAAGGTTGAGATGTATATGAGACGAAACAGCTTGCACACTATTCGAGATCGGTTAGGTCAAAACTCGACTCTAATGAACTTGAATCCAACTCGATTTTGACTCGAAATGTTGACTAGTTACGTTAAACTCTTCGAAAACTCGTGAGAAACTCGAAACACAAATTGCCTAGATACAATATGCTACCTCTGTTTCAGAATACATGCACCATTTTCTTCTTTTGGATGTTTCAAAATACATGAGCCATTTCCTCTTTTGGATGTTTTACAATGCATCCCCTCCTTTAAAACATAATCACATGGATTTGAAATGCAAGTACAACCCTCTGTCTCCTCACCCTTGGTTTGTATGCCATATGGAAATGGTGCATGCATTGTCAAACGGAGGTAGTATCATCTACACTAGGGGTGTTAATAGGTCAAAATAACTTTCGAGCTACTCAAGATCGATCCAATCAAAGCTTGGTCAAAAGTTAATCAAACTTGACCCGACCCGAGCTCGACACGAAACGCTAATAAGGCGAGTCGAGCCAACACAAACTCAAACTTGAATTGTATCATTTATAATTCTACTTGAAGGTGCCAAAATGTATAAGTTGATCCCTTGATATTATAAGTAGGTGTGCACCGATCCAAAAACAAAGCTAGAGTTGATTTAAACTAGAATTGAAACCATAAGATTTTTGGGGACCAGGGCCCTTCCGATCTAAGCCTGACCGGTCTAATATGGTTCCGCAGTTGGACCGTTTTTTATTTTTCCAAAAATGTATGTTTTTTTCTCTTATTTATTATTATTAATTCTTTTTTTTTTAAGAGATTATTATTAATTCTTTTGGTCAAGAACTCCCCGTAAGAACAAAAAATCTGAATAAAAAAAAACCTTATTCTTCCCTAAAAAAATCTAAATAAAAGAAGAAAACATAATAGTATTTTTTTTAAAAAAAAAACCGAGTTATGCGGTCCAACCCGAAATAATCCGGTTTTATATCAAATCAGACGGGAAAACCACATTCTAAATTCTTAAAGATCGGGACCCGCAGCCACCATTCCAGTCCCGGTTTTCCCGATCCTAATTGTAGGGGCCAAAGGTAGTTGCAACATACCCTATGATTCTAGGAGTCAACTAAGAGAGCAAACTCACAATCCCAACATATTCGAAAACCGAAACCAACTAACCTGAACACTAAGTCAAAAGCATGGACATTACCCCATCGAGAAGTTGAGTAAGCGGGAACTCAAGTTTTGAGAAGTGCATGAAAAGATGTAACAGATAGAGAGATTTACAAAAGACCAGTGGCGTATCTAGAAATATTAAGTAGTGGGTTCGAAGATAAACATAACTACATAAGTTGATATGACCAATAAATTTGGTATAATAAAATCAAAATATCTTTGTCTAAATTACAGATTGCAATTTTTTTTTTTGACATATTTCTTTGAGGTGGCGAGTAGTAAGGAATTTATGATTACTTTCTTGGATCTGAAAATCTATTCATGTAGATTAATTGTCAAAAAAATGCGTTGAACAAGACGAGATCAAGATTTTGGAAATTAAAAGATTTAAAATATGATATTATTGAACTTGTTTTGCCACGGCTTCTATACATTTGTTAGAGTATTAATGGGCTAGTTAGAGCTTACAATCAAAATTATTAAATGAGTAGTGTTGATCCCTATCATGCACTAGCTAAAAAATAAAGAATAGTCAACCAATCAGACAAGGAAGATGAATCAAACAAAATAAAGGGAAAAAAAGCAATCAGACAAGGAAAATGAATCAAACAAAATAAAGGGCAAAAAGCAAAAGAAACAAAGTAGGGAGGAAAGCTTCTCTGAAGCGGATTTGATCTCCCAACTACACTGTACTACATGGTTCTTCGCGGTGCCAAAAGACCACTGGGCCAACTCCTTTTTTGCTTGTAACTTCTTTTCGCATTTTTTTTATATGGGAATTCACTGGGTTCAATTGAACCCAGTGAACCCATAGTAAATCCGCCCATGCAAGAGACCCATGTAAAGATGAGAGAATTTTTCATGTGATCTAAACTATGAATAGCATCCCATCTAAATTTTATTAGGAGAAAGCTGGAAATTTGAACACAAAATCATAGAAATATGTAATGTTCATCAGAAACGGATACTTTTCAGGCCATAATTTGCGGATTCAACGAAAAATGAAAGGTCATTCTATATCTATTAACAAAACTAACCATAACTTCCCCTGCATTACCACGCATGGTCACCATGAAGTGATCTCTGCCTCTGTGGGATATAGTATGGATGATAACCTTGCACGAGTACTCGACATCTACAGTGCTTCCTGCAGCTTAAAAAGAGAGGTCAAAAATTAACCAGCAGCTGGCACGTAGAGTACAAATGGCAGTAAAAGAACACGGAATGACGGAACTGGTGAGACCGATGATACTCTACAGCTCCATATCTGGAACTCCCATCAGCGGGAAGCTAGGATCATTTGATCCGATCAATGGAATATACTCGGATCCTCTCACGTGTACACTGAAGCAAGCTACAAAAAGAAAAGCTCCATGTCAAAAACAAAGTAAAATATATGTAGACACGTTTACCCTTCATACAGGACAGCTCTCTTCTCTATTTTTTTCTTATCTCCCAAAATAGTAGAGCATGTCATAGAAACATATTTCATATGACTTAGTTCTTACTATCCCAACTATGTTTGCAGGCATTAGCTAAAGAAAATCCTTAACTGTCTCATTTATTGCAATTTCAGACAGTCACTTTTGGGATACAATTGTAAGTCAAGGTTTCTACAGACACTTCATAAGCGACTCAGAACTTGATGATCCAAATAAGAACAACAATTTGTATTTGAATATGATAGTGTTTCAAATTTAGGAAGAACCCTAGAGCTAGTTATGAGATCGAGCAAAATTCAGTGGTTTTTAGATGGATTTATGTCACACTGCATTTCAAATTGAGGAAAACTCAACTGAATCTAAAATTCTAGTTTGATTAAAGCACAAGGCTAAACACATAGGTTTAATCAACGTTCTCTGTCTAGAAAGTTACATTGTATGACCCCCTCATATAAGTGTCGAATAATACTTGTTCAATGAGGAATAGGAAACAAAACAAATCAAGCAAACTAAGATAAAATTCTTATACTTGACCTGTAAGCAAGCTAATAAAACCGCCTACTAATATATAAAACCTGCACTATTAAGTTTATTAACGAAATTAAGCAGCCATTAAGTAAAAGAATTTGGGACCATTTAAGGTCCAAAACTAAGCAATCAAACTTATTATATAACCCCACATGTAAAAAGCCCAACTGTAAAAGTAAGGCAAAAAACATATCTATACAAATATATTAAAAGGCGTTCCTATCAAAGGAACGGTGCCACATGGCACTCTGCTCAAACTTCTAATACACATGTTTATAATCTCATTTAAAAATATTAACAGTGTGTAGTTACTAGGATTTAAACACATGATCTTTGAAATGAACTGTGAGAGTTTAACCACTAATCCACTACAATTTCAATGCTTAATGTTTCAAAGTAAAACATAATAAAGTCTTATAATTATATGTAATTATAAAGACAAAGACAGACTCTTTGAACTCTAACACTTTTATTAAGTAATAGCTTTCTCTTACCCTAATTCCATTGAGATTGTTATTTTTATCTCAAGATTCCTTAGAAGTTTTTTTAAAACTTATCATGCAATAAAGTCCAATTTTCAATTTTGTACAAGACAGAATGTTACGAAAAGCTAATCAAAACAATTATGAGATTTATGAATAATAATATATTTGATAATTGTAACTATTCCGGGACATCGCCCGGGCCAAAATACTAGTTGGTTCCTATAGAAAGAAACTAAATCATCAATGATCTAGCTGGCCATAATAAAGAAAAGAGAGAGGAAAGGACACTAACTCATCCATTTAAGTTTTCTTGTCAATATAAAACCAACATGTAAAAAGCCCTATTGTAAAAGTAACGCAAAAAATATATTGGTTCCTATAAAAAGAAACTAAGTCATCAATGATCTAGCTGACCATAATAAAGGAAAGAGAGAGGGGAAAGGACACTAACTCATCCATTTAAGTTTTCTTGTCAATACAATTCCTAAACTCATCCTAAAATTGACACCTGTTTTTTAGATGCTAAAACGACTGAATCACCATCATGTAACTAAAATATGTACTAGCAAACTGTAAACTTACCATTTTCTATTTTCATCACACTTTGAAGCATCGTATCCATTTTTGTTTTCATATCATGACTGTCATCCATAGCTGGAACAACAAGGGTCAGCTCCCTGTGCACATCACGTACAAATCTGCATATCTTGTCAGCAAAGTCAAGTTCACCATCTGATATTCGGCTAATAGCCAGTCTCATCAGCTCTCCGGTCAAATCTGCAAGCTACGCATATAGTTGCTTCAGTTCTTATGGCAACACGAACCCCCACCCACCACAAAATAGAAAAGGAAAAAATATGTAAGACTCTAGACATAACAATACGTGTTATTGAAATATAGCAGAAAGAATCAATACAGTCAAATATGCAGTAACCTACAAAAATCCAGAATTGGATCATATGTTATACCCCAAAAAGGTAGTCAAGTATATTAATCTGCAGAGGCTCAATGGACGGATCATTTAATTGTAAGAAAGTCGCATTCATTTCATCAAGATTCAGAAGAGTTCCAGTTCGGCAGAATTTGCAGAATGTTGCAGCCTCAACATATTCTTGTACCTGCAAACAACAGCCATTAATTAAGACCATGATACACACTAGTTCTACTGTAAAAGAGTGATGGAAAAGGTGCAAACGACCCCAGGTGAGTATGCACGCCTCAGCTTCCAAAAGTCAGTCCCGTTCAATTCTTTCACAAGTCGAGAGACATGTTGGTCCCTCACAGCTTGTAGATCCTTCTCTGCTTTCTCTAATACTTCATCTTTGTTATGTTTGCCAATTCTGTGGAAAATAGAAATATTATCTAACCATTGGATGATCTAATGCATAGAAGACACCACAGCAGAAAGAGATAGACCCAGCAAAGTACAACAAAGTAAAATGAGAGTCCCCTAAACGAAACCCAGAGCATAGCTCAACAAGTATCTATAGCACAGAATTACTATAGCCACTTTTGTACAACCATCAGCAGAGAGATTAACCACAACTAAACGAGATTATATCAAGCACCTAAATAGACCATAACGCATTCAAAACATCATGTTCTTATAGGAAATTTATTCACCTGTGCACCTGGAAAATCACTTTTTTACTGTTCATAGTGATATCACGGCTTGCTTTGACCACTTTTTCTCTCTTCTCATTCTACAAAACAATATCACCAATAAAAAAAGCCTTGAGAATAACAGTTATCCTAATCCATATGACATTCATGAGTAATTCTATGCATAAAAAAATTAAGACATGAAAAACATTCTCAAATAAGAATCTTCTCTCCCTATAAATATCATAATAGCTCCAACTATCTAATTTAGAATATCCCTATCTGTCGTTCCAATGGATATATTCATTGAACAATACCAGCTATGGACAACAATGAAATTGACAAGAGGCTAAACTATGGTCGGCTTTCTTTTATAGGTCTCAACTATGAATTATCCGTTAACGAGCCGAACTTTAGAGTGACCTATATTTGCATGGGCCTTGCTTACCAGTGACTGGCTCAGAAGGTGACTTTTCTTCTCCTGCTAAACATCCTCCTCCATTGTTAGATCTGTTTTTCCTCGTGAAAAAATCTGGGTACATAGCAATGAAATCTCAATCTCAGAGGACTCAACCTCCTCCTCTCCCCTCCCCTCTCCCTCCTATCCTCTTAAATTAGGGTTAGGGTTATGCAAAATCCCCAGACATGGCAGCAGATCATATCAAAGGTCCCTGGTATTCCGAAGAAGACAAACTCTAACAGAAACTCGTCCTAAAACATGGCGTTAGAAATTGGTCTCCAGTGGTGTAATGAACTTTGGCCAAAAGTTGAACACCGTCCGCTTTCTCCTGAAGAGATGACATCATCGTTTAGGCGCACGATGAGCATGGAAACAAGTGGGCCACCATCTTGAGGCTTCTCAATGGTCGCACTGACAACGCGATCAAAAACCAATGGCATAGTAAGAGGAAGTTTTCGTCGACTTTGCTGGAGATGAGATTTACCATCCGGAAATTTATTTTAATTGAGAAATGAATTCTAGAATATCACCCCAGTTAATCTTGAAAATTCACGTGTTTGAGATTTACATTTGTGTTCAAAAATTTTTGGGTTAGAGGATTTGTGAACCGCAATCATAATCTTTACTCTTTATATATTTTCAATAAATGAATTACTAGTATTATAGTCTGCAGGTGAATATAATGATGCAGAAAGTGTTTGTGATCATAAGCAATTGAACAAGGGCATATTGATCGAAGGGGAAGCCAAAAAATTTCAAGAAGTTAAGAGGGAGAACAATTTGTTTTCTTGCAAATGCTGTAATAATGGGAATTTCTGTGTTGTTTCCTTCCTTGTAAACACAATATTGCTGCAAACCCATGAATCTCCAATCTTGTAAATGATGGAAGTAAAGGAGAAAGAGAAAGTTTGAAGAAGCAAAAAAATTGGAATAGAGAAGGAAATATAAAATAGTAGGGTCAATTTTTTGCCTCATGTGACTTCATAAAAGTCATGTGACATGAGCAACCTGCTACAATACGCAAAAATAGGTCACTCTAAAGTTGCCTTGTTAACTGAGAATCCATAGTTGGGACCTATAAAAGAGCCGAATATAATTCAGCCCCCTCTTGTCAATTTTTCCTAGTTATTAACATGCGCACACAGCAAAATGGAGAAAAGAGAGGGCACAAACTGAGAGAATCCTATTTACTAAAACAGAGAGAAAACAGGAAAAACAGGAACATCGAGAACATGGTTAAGTTTCTTCCTGCCTGGCAACCTGATTTCTAGCAAGATTAGTATCAGAAGTGTCCAGCAAATTTCAATAAAACCAAAACTAATCACTGGCTTCAAGCTCCTCTCTACAGCTGAAGAAAGTAATGATCATACCAAACCGTTTGTGTAGCTTTTGGGTTTTCTTTCTTTCCGGGGGGGAGGGCGGCACACTACAAAAGTTTATGTGCAATATAATACTCAACCACTCGTCTCTCTAAATTTATTTCTAAAAGTATAGAAAGTGATATAACAATCAACTAAAAGCAAAGATGTTAACAGCTACTAGTCAAATTTCCAAAACATGCAAAAGTACATATGAGTACGGCCAACCTTGGTCTCCCCCCTCCCCCCGCCCCCATTATATTGTCCTATATTAATGCTTAATGATCCTTCACCTTATAGTCAAGTACGTTTACAACTAAGTCTAGTAAATACTTTAAGCTTTAGAAACAGACACATTTAATCTTGTAATAGTCATATTTCAAAATTCTGAAATAATTTTTATCAATCTAACAAGTACCTATTCAATGTTAAATGGTTATATTCCAAACTAGCTCATATATCCAAACAGTTGAAAACCCTCAATGATTAGCTTAATATTCAGTAGTGTGCCCATGTTATGCTTAACAATAAAGGCTCACAAGCCTAGCATAATGCTTCAGGCGATATGTTAAACTTTTAAGGTCGTATCTTTCAGAAGTCCCATGGTTTAATCCGTGCACCCTACTCAGACGAGCTTTCTAAAGCATACTATAAACTTGAAACGAATAGGAAACAAAGGAAATACAATATGTTTGATGAAACTGCAAGCTGACACCTTTGCACCTTTGGCCTATATATGCACCGTTGCGGTTGTGGGGGACGAATTTGATATTATAATACTTTTTAGGCTTTTTTATTTTTTTAATGATTTTGCACCAATATTTAATAAAACTTTTAATCTCGTGTAAAAATTTAAAAAATACAGAGTTGAAAAAAGTGTGAATAAGCACATAATATAATTCACTTTTCCCCTCAAAAAAAAATAGTAGATAAAATAAAATTAAGTACCTCAATCAAGAAGAAGCACGTGACTTTTAATAAACTCTTTTAGCAATGGGAATTTAGCTATTTAAGAGAAAAAAAGAGTTGTATACAGCTGTACAAGTGTACTGCATCATAAAAATAACAAAGAAAAAGAAAAGTGAACACGTTGTTTTTCTCTTCGTCCTCAAATCAATGTTCATCTTCTCTCGTCGCGACTTCTCTCTCCTCTCTACAGTGGCCGGAGAAATGGCCGACAAACTTTTACGGCGTCAAAAAATATACCTTTGTAATGGAATCAAACCCCCGAGCAAAAGCCCTAACATTTCTTTTTGAGAAATCACATATCAACATACATGCACTGGCAAATAATACTGTACCCCGTAACATAACCTTTAAATACATGTCATTCACTCCCCAAATTACTTCTGACGAAGCACGTGTTCCCATCCCTCTATAACACAACCACCCCTTCATTCCTACCAGTTCACTTGACCTTGATCACCCTCGTAGAATGCATTCTTTTCACATCATTTTTTGAAAGAACTTATAAATTACGGTTTTTTCACCAGGTACCCCTGTAGTTTTTCAAAATTCATGGGGTACCCCTGCTTTTAAAAAAATGCACCACGTACCCTTACTTTAGAAATTAAATGTACGAAATGCCCTTAATGACTAACGGTGTCAAGTTTCCGTTAGTCATTAGGGTTAATTAACCCCTCTAACCCTAAAACCCTAACCCTAAACCCTAACCCTCTAACACCTCACCCCCACCCTCCCACCACCCCCACCCCTGACAGCCCCCCCTCCCACACCCTCCCGCAACTTGCCCCCCCCTCCCCCCCCCCCCGTAGAATCCCCCCCCCCCCCCCCCCCACCCCCACCCCCACTCCCACCGAATTCACGCCGGGGTGCGGACGACACACACCACCGCACAACAACACCAGCAGCAGCAGCGACGGCGCCGGAGCACCAACCGAACACCGACAGCAGCAACACAAAAGCAGAGAGAGAATGCTAGAACAGAGGCAGCAACGGCTACTCACCACACCACCAACACCATCGCACCACTAAAGACCATAGTTCGAAAATGCGGTTTCGGTAACGGTCGCGGAAACGGTTGCGGTTTCGTTGGAACGGAACGGATACGTTCATCGCGGACCACGTCACGGTTGTCGCGACAAGAATTTGCTTTTTTAAATATTTTCAGGTGTTCTAAATAGTCCCTAACAATGGAAGCATACTTGTAGGCTGTAGCCCAAAGCTTTTAGAAGAAATAAATATTTGGAACCCAAAGCATAGAAGAAATAAAGAAATAATAATAAATATAAATATAATAATAAAAAAAAGAAAAGTAATGAAAATAGAAAAGAAGCAATAAAAAAAGAAAATAGAGTCCCATCAAAAAAGAAACTAAGAAAGCATGTGAATCGTCAGTGGAGGGCAAATGCAACACATAAAATAAAAAGTTAAAAACTGACAGCAATAAATAAGGAAGTGGGAGAGGCGGGAGAAAAGAAATAAAAAAAGAATATGTGGACCACAGCTGTCAAAGCTACAGGAGAAAGAAAAGAAAAGAAAAAAGGTAGAAAGAGAACAAAAAGACAAAGTTTTAATGTATCCCAATTCCCAGCACGAGAACCTTCTCTTTCTTCTTCTTCTCACATTTTTCAGAGCTTCTTCTCCTCTTCAACTATGGCGACTGTTTCTACTCCTCAATTTCAAATCTGAGGTTAGTATTTAATTGATTTTTTTTGGGAGAAATACGGATGTAACGGTCAATTGCGGGCGATTCGGGCTGTAACGCTTGATGCGGGTGAGATTTCGGTTTTTTTTTTTACACCGTGATGAATCGGCTTATTTCGGTTCGGTCATCTTCAAATCCGTTATGAAACGGGCGCACCGAACCGAACCGGCCGCATTTTGATATTATGCTAACGACTGCAAGGCTGCAGCAACGGTCCGAGCAGAGAGAAAAACAGCTGCACGAGGCACCGACATTTCCACGAGCGGGGCGGAATTCCACGACGGGGGTGGGGGAGGGGGATTCGACGGGGGGTGGGGGGAATTCAACGAGGTGGGGGAGCTACGGGAGGGTGGGGGGGGGGGTGGGGTGGGGGGGGGAGGGGGATTCGACGGGGGGTGGGGGAGAGTTGGGGAATTCGACGGGGTGGGGTGGTGGGGTGAGGGGCGGGCTGCGGGGGTGGGGGAGGGGCGGCTACGGGGGGGGGAGGGGTGGGGTGAAGGTAGAGGGGGGTTGTGGTGGTTGGGTAGTTAGGGTTAGGGTTAGGGTTTAGGGTGGGGTGAGGTGGGGGTGAGGTGTTAGAGGGTTAAGGGTTAGAGTTAGGGTTTTAGGATTAGGGTTAGAGGGTTAAATTAGGGTTAGAGGGGTTAATTAACCCTAATGACTAACGGAAACTTGACACTGTTAGTCATTAAAGGCATTTCGTACATTTAATTTCTAAAGCAAGGGTACCTGGTGCATTTTTTTAAAAGCAGGGGTACCCCATGAATTTTGAAAAACTACAGGGGTACCTAGTGAAAAAATTGTATAAATTATATTAACTTATTTGAATATATATTGGAACTTATCGAACTTATTGGAACCTATTCACTAGGTTGCACGGATGCGGATACGGGGACGGGGACGGGTACGGGGACGGAAAACGGCAAAATCAAAATTGCCAAAAACGGGTACGGCATGGATTCTGCGAAAAAAAAATTAAGTAAATTAAACATTCATACATAAATAGCTCAAAGTTCAAAATACCAAAAAACAACAACTAAATTGAATGTCTTACAAGTAGATAAAGCTTAGACAAAGCACACATCAATCTTTAAGGAGCAACTCATTTTCTAAATCCGGCTCATCTAGTGAGAGTTCCGCAAACTCTAGAAATCCAAAACCCTCCAAGGAATTAAATGCATCTCCACCAATATCCCACATCTTTGTATAAAGCTCCCAATATTCTTCAGAATTCCTTAATAAAAGGCGAAGATTGTTATAGATGAAAACCAAATCTTGGGCACGATTTGGATTTAGCTTTTCCTCCTAAGTGAGTGAATGAAGGAATATGTACTCCAATTTCGCTCACTACAAGATGATGAAGTAGGTTGCCCAAGCACTTTGAATGCCAAAGATTGGAGGAAAGGAGTTTGAGCTCCAAAGTTTGCCCACCAACTCTTAGGATCCATAGAATGCATCCTTGAAATACAAGTTAAATCTTCAAAAGGTCCACTCTTCATAGAGAATAGAGCATATTTATCCATCACTTTACCAACATCATCACTAAGTGCAAATAATCTACGAAATCACTTCATTCTCTCTCGAGATACTTCACCATCTCTATGAGGAGCAACTCTAGATGGAGCTTCAAGCAGCCATTCATCACTATAGAATAGAGATGGCAATGGGTCTTGGACCCAACCCAGACTCGTTAGGACCCGACCCATTTATAAGGGTCTGGGTCCAGAAATTTAGGACCCAACGGGTCCGGGTCCGGTCCCAAAGAGCATGGGTCGGGTCTGGGTCCGGGTCCACATATGCCAGACCCAGACCCGGTCCAGACCCAACCCGCATACCCATGTACATATTAAAAAAAAATTACCTAAACTCCAAGGTTTTATGAGTTGTGATTTTGTGAACTCGTTAATATTGTAACTCCATCTAAGACTTGTAACTTGTTAAGTTGCAACATTTTAAGATTTTATGAGTTATTTTTTAAAATTTTGTTTAGCTAATGCTTTACCCATGGATGCAGGTCATATATATATTACGACGAAACTTTTTTTAATTACATAGATTCAAAAATGTGATGAAAACAAAAAACTAAGAATGATCCATTTAGGACCCAGTTAGGACCCATGGACCTGCCAGGGTCTAGGTCTGAAAAATCTAGACCCAACGGATTTGGAGCGGGTCTGCGTCAGTAAAAAAATAAACGGGTCTGGGTCTGGGTGGACCCGATCCAGACCCGACACATTGTCATCCCTACTATAGAACCTTTAATATTTTTTAAAAAAAGAGTTATAGTTTTGTGTATAAATATAATAAGATCAAATAATTTCAAAGAATATATACCTCGGGTTCAAGGAGTGGGCTAAACAATGGAGAGGAGTGTTGTTTTTTGCCCAACGAGCTACCAAGATTTCATAAACCACATGAAAAAAGGGACTAAACTCCGGATGAGGACGAAATTCTTTCTTGTAAATCTCAAGCTTCACTTGTTCTATCATAGAATCCCACATCTCATACACTAAGTGAAGGCATGGTTTATCAGTGTCACAAAGCCTAATCATGTCATAGATAGGCCTTGTGAAATCAACAATGTAAGCTAGTTTGTCCCACCAATCATCATTCACAATCTTCTCCTTCACTAAGGTTGCCTTCCCCATGTCTTCTTCTCTATAAGAAGTCCACTCATCACGTATTATCATGGCTTGAAGACCTCGTTTGATGAGCTTAAATCTCTTAAGCATCACAATGATGGAGGCAAAGCGAGTATCGGCCACGGAAAGCAACTTAAGAAGTGAAAACCTTTGGAACATGGCCAATCTCATGTTGTGGTTCATGATGAAATTTTTAATTTGAATGGCAACCCCGTGGATTTCAGTGATCCAACTACATTCTTCATAAGTTTCATGATTGCTATTCACATTCCTTGCCGCACAAATATTCTTCAAAGCAAGATTAAGGGTATGAACAACACATGGTGTCCAATAAATGTGAGGAAACTCACTCTCAATGAGCTCCCCAACCCCCATGCAATTTGCTGCATTATCAGTTATGATTTGCACAACATTTTGATGACTTACTTCTTGAATGACTTTTTTCATGAGATTAGCAATGAAATACTTATCTTTCACTTCACCAAAACAATTCACAGATTTAAGAAAAATTGGACCATTACCAGAAGTAGCCATGAAATTAATGAGAGGTTTTCTTGTTGGATCACTCCAATCTCCATCCATCAGTCACAATTGTTACCCCTTTTTCTCTCCAAGTTGATTTTAGTGGTATCATTAGCCTCTCTACATTAGCTTTTTCTTGCACAAGTAATGTAGTTCTAAGCTTGTTGTAACCTGGAGGTTTGTAACCTGCTATATTATGGGTGGCAGCAAAAGTAAAGGCCCTCATATAGTGTGGATTCCTAGCAAGATTAAATGGCAACCCTCCTGTGTAAAACATCCTTGCAATTTCTTGATCCAATTGATCCCTAGTTCAATCCCAAAACATCTAGTAATAGGTGATTTATCAGACTTCCTTTTCTTGAATGTAGCATCGGAGTCCAAATGAGAAAGAGATTCACTAGGCAAAGGAACTTCTCTAGGGCTCGAATCAAGTTTCTTATTCTCAAATTCATCATCAAGTTTTTGCATTTCAAATTTATCAACACGAGACACTTTCTTACAACATGCAATTCCTTGACCCTTAATTTGAAGCAAATGGGCTCTAACTCTTGAATAACTAGATATTCGAATTTCATTACAAAAATTACATCGATATTTCCATGTTCCACCAATCGCCCCTTGTTTTTCAATTCTTGTCACAAACCTCCACAATGGAGGAGAACCCTCACTTTGCGTTGATTCCGCACCAATTGACTCACTACCGGTGCTACTACCAATATTAGTGCTTTGTTGTTGAGATTGGGATGACATATTGGTCCTAATAAAATGAAAAATAAACACATTCAACAATTCACGACTAATTACTCAACAATTCAACACTCAACATTCAACACAATAATTCAACACCAACACTCAACAAGTCAGCAGTCAACACCAACACTCAACAATTCAACTTCTTGCCTAAATAAAGAAACCAAAGAAAACGAAAAAAAAAAAAAAAAAACCCAACACATGCGTGAAGACTGAAGAGGTGAAGAGAGGGAGAGACAAATTAAAACAGAAAATAAAGAAAAAAAATCAGAAAAAAACCTTAGAATTCAACAGAGAGAAGAAATCTTACTCACCTAGGCTTCAGGTGAGAGAAGGAATCCGGCGAGAGGACGACCGACGAAGCCACCGCGAGAAGAAACCAGAGAAATCGAGACACGAGAGACTTGTTTCGGAGAGTTCAAACTCAGAGAAGAAGAGACTTGCTTCGAAGGAGTTGAGACGACGACCGGTGAAGCCTCCAGTGACTGGCGAGGCGGCGAGAAGAAGTGCAGGTAACTTCGCACTTTCGAAGTTCAGTGAGATGAGAGAGAATTGTGATTTTCGAACCCTAAAACCCCAGAATCTGAATTTGGGGCTTTTGAATTTCATTAAAACAGGTTGGGTACGTGGATTTCCCCTAAAAAACGTACCCAACCCGTACCCAAAGTCGGTCCATCCGTCCCCAAAGGAACCCCACGTACCCGACCCCCTGGAATCGTCTTGGGTACGAATCCCAGGCGAATCCGTACCGTACCCAAGGACGTACCCGTCCCCAGTACGGGAAACGGCCCCTGGGAGGCGTACCCATGCATCATAGCCTATTCAAGCTTATATTCTAAGTTATTTGAATATATTGAAACTTATTGAACTTCTTGGAGCTAATATGAACTTATTAAACCTTAGAGCTTATTTTTTTTGAAGTGAAGAGAATGCACCTTGACGGACATTGATGTTAGGCGCTCTTTTTAGAAGCCTCAAAGGACCCCTTCTCTCCTTCTCCTTTTTACATGCAATACATCAATATAATTTGTTGAACTCCCAATCTCCACCATCTTTGTCCTTCTCCAATATGCTAAACATTGCTTCTATGTTTTGATTTCCAATCATGTGCATCTTACATTCAGCTTTTGGGGCCTATGCCAAGCTAGGTAGCACCGATACGGATACAGGGACGGATACGGGTACGGAAAACGGCAAAATCAAAATTCCCGAAAACGGGTACGGCTCGGATTCGACAAAAAAAAATACAATACATTTTAATGAAAAATAATACGTAATTTTTCCTATATAAGATCTCCATTAAATTTTTGTACAAAAATATTAAAAGACATAAATATAAAAATATAAAGAATAAGCTTTCCTTCTTAGAATATAAAAATAGGACATATAATATATATAGGATTATAAATAATTTGATTTAGTTAAAAAAGAAGAAAAGAAGCAGTAAGAAAGACACAGTGCAAAGACTACAGCTTGAGAAGGAGTTGGACAGCTGTATTACAACTTTATTATTTTATATAATTGTTGGACAGCTATATTAGTATTACACGTCACATGCTACAGCACTTCCTCTTCTCACTTCAGTTTCACGTGCCTTCTTTAGGGAGTAGTACAAGTACAGTAGAACCCTTCCCCACATTCAAATTAAAAAAAACTAAACCAAACAAAGAATCAGCGAGAGAAGAAAAAGTCGAGTATGGCTACGGGCGTCTACCAAGCAGTTACGTTGTTTGCCGGCGAGGCTTGGTGGCCGGTGAAGATGAGGGAGAGAAAGGGGTTACGCGATTTTTGAGAGTGAGGGGAATTTGTAGACAAACCCTAGATCCGACTTTTACAAGGCTGGATACGCCTCTCACCAAACCCCAACCGTACCCAAATTCTGCCTGGCCGTACCCAAGAGCATCCAACGTACCCAATATTTTACGTTCGTTTTGGGGAAAAATCCTAGCCGTACCTGTCCCGTACCGTACTGGGTACGCGATTCACCCCTCCAGAGGCGTACCCGTGCTTCATAGATGCCAAGAGCCATCAATGCTCAACCCCCACAATCTTCCACTAATTACTTTTCGTCAATTAATTCATGTCTATATAGCTTTCAATCAAGTGGGAAAGACCTCTCTAAAATAATAAACATAGTCACATGTAAGAGTCATGTAAAAATATTAGAGTAATAAAACCTATGTTATCTAGACTCTCGGCTAGGAGTGTCGGGTATGGGTACGGATCCGAGTGTCCGGTATGGCACTTCCAAAAAATCAGGACAAGGGAACTCTATCCGAAATAGTACGGGTATGCAAAATTAATTTTTTTGTTAGTAAATATGTTCAAGTATTCCATATTGTTGGGGTTTAAAAGTTACAAATTATAATTTAATTTTAAGCTGAAACCAAATAAAAAGCAATAACATTTTACATGCATTAGGGGAAAAAAGAAGTGTGTTCGATAAGTGTTTAATACAGTGGGAATAATTTATTCGGTGTACAAAGGCAGTAATTCAAGGTAAAGGATGTAGAAAAGTCTAATTATTTAAAAAAAATAAGAAAAGTCAGGGTGAAGAGAGAGAATTTACTTCGGATATCACAATATCACGTGGGTTTCTTTTGTTCCCAATAAATCTTTACACAAAAAAAGAAAAAGAAAAAACATTTTCTTTTGAGAGCCTTTCCCTTCTTCTTCTTCCACCACAATAGTACTCACCATCGCTAGAAAAGAAATAGTGCTCTCATGGCCGACGAGAACTGACATCATTCTACTCCGCTCGACATGATTAACAAAAGCCCCAACATCGGACACTATTTATGGCAGATTTCATCTTCAATTAAGAGAACTAGGGTTTAGCGCCGTGTCCGACCGTAATTTGAAGGATCTGACTCATATTTCATAACCGAGTCAGTGTCGTGTCGTACCAACAAGGGTATTTGGCAAAAATTGTCGAGTATAGAGAATAAAACTATTAATTAGTTGAGTCAAACTAAAGCCATTTCTTTAAATATACTCGGTTCTCTTCATAATATATTGACTTTAGTTTTGATACAATAAGTTCAAGAAAATACATTCAACTAAGTTAAAGCCTAACCTTATAAAGACAAAATTAAGTAATTCTAAAGAGTAAGGCAACCATTAACTAGCTAACTTTTGAACCATAATCATAATCATGTGTTTCACACAACAAGGAACCATCAACTAATGACCACCAAGATAACTAATCCATGTGTGGGCCTTGAAGGAGTCCTCACTTGGCTTCTTAGTTGCACATAGACGAATAAAGGTACAAGTTCAGATTCAAGTACGGGGACGGAAAACGGCAAGATTTCGAAATTTTAGGACTGGGTACATGTACCCATGCAGGATACATATTGTGTACGGGTACGTGACCTAGTAGAAGTACGCGTGCTACATAGCTTGGCTTCATTCTCTCCAAAAGTACGTTTTTTTACTTGAATATTTGATGGGGAAACTAACAATATGACCTCTGTACTTTATCAGAAAGATAGAAAGAAGAGAAGCAAAGGGATATAAATATAGTTCATCATATCAAGTTCAAAGAATCACAGTCAAAGAGCTAACCTAAAAATCAAGAATATTAAAGCAAAAGCAAAGACCTTCAAACATTAACACCAAGATAATTAATGAGAGATTTAATAAATCAATTAAGAATAAGGAAAGCAAAAGACATGAAATTAATTAAATTTGGATTATTAGATATAAACTCTCAAACCGTTGATACTCGATCTCACATTCCCTCCCTTATCTCTTTCCCGCTCCCCCCCCAACCTCTCTCTTAACTTGTGTGAAGATGACAATTAATTGCACACGTGGCCACTATTGGAAAGTACTTCAAGTCTTCAACCAAACTTTCATCTTCAAAGTCAAATGATAAAAAATACTAAATGAGATCTTGGACATTTGAGATTTCCAATCCGACCAAAAAAGTCATTTTTGTGCTCTCCTAAGTCTCTCAAATCATTCTTAAAAATCTATGGCTGCCTTTACATCCTAAAATGCTCCAACACATGCTTATAACCCCCCCCTCCTTCCAATGAAGGATGCTAACCAATTATTCAAGAGCCAATCAACAAAACCGCATACATAACCACAGACTAACAAGTTCCTGATCGGAATTTTAAGCTCCGAGTAGCTTTACCTACAAAATGTAAGTACTTGATGAAATGATGTCCTTCAAATATGACCTTTGTGCATTAAACACAGCTTCACCTTCCAACTGCATGCTACCGAACCTCGTCAAATCATTACCAAGCATCTACAGCTCCTCCATCAAGTCCTACTACACCTCATAATACAATTACAATCCGCCACAGTGAAAGACTTAGCCAATTAATCTATGAGAAAGTGAACCAAATAACACATATGATCACTTAACAAAAAGCTTCATTGCTCCAGAACCCTACTTTCATCTTCAAGTGAAATCACCTCCAAAACATGAGTGGAGGATGAGATTGTGTACGCCAAATTTGATCCTTGTACATCAGACAGTCTTGGTTTGACCAAATTCCAACTCCGGCATCATTCTCAAGCATCTACAACCGCCTAACGACGTACTAAAAAACTCCAAAAACAAGCCTATTACCCTCCCCGATTAATGATTGTAGCCAATCAACCCATGAGCCTTCTATCCATCCGACAACACTCCATCAAGACACATCAACAATACATTACACTACCACCAGAATACATGCAGTATTCCCATGACTCCATCTCAGACCTTTCCCATCATAATTCCCTCATTTCATTTTCTGCCGATACCGGTAGACAATAAAACCTCCATTACGACTAAGAGAACAACAGCAATTTTTCTCATCCCACTACTAGAATCTCTCACACAATTAACCACCCAGATACTATTTTACAAATTTTCAGACCTAGTTGCCACTCAGTAAAGAATAAAACATACCCTTTACCAAAAACTCCCGAATACACCTAAAACCTTCAAAAAAAGTTAACACCCAATTCACATTTCAACACTAATAATCCAATTTTGAACAGAAGATAAAAGAAAAAGAGAAGGAAAGAGGAAAACTTACAAGGTTATTGAGATACTCAGCATACTTGGTGAAAGCGTCAGTCAAAGAAGCGTCAGTCGTCATCATCCTAGGCTTCTTTGCTACGCTTTCCCACCTCGCCCCAGCTACTGTTACAAATAGTTTTCAGAGACAAAAGAGGGTTTAGGGTTTTTGAATTGGGTCTTCGACACAAAGAAAATGTGAAGAATTAGAGGAAGAAGAAGAGAGAGAGACTTACAGTGAGTGATGCGAGAGGGGTTAGGTTTAGTGGCCATAAGAGAGATAGATAGCTTCTGGAATGTCGCAACAGCGTACAACATGTGTCCCTTCAAGGCTTCAACGGCAGTATTCGTGACAGTGCCGCCTCCTCTCGTCTTTCAAACTACTACTACCTCGTTTTGGTGCAAATTCTTAGGTGCTATCCAAAGCAAGTAGTAGAATTATATGCAATCGAAACTCGATAGTATATACTCCCTCCCCAACTTATCAAGGTTTTTCCTTACCTTATTAATAACTAGTATTTTTTGCACGCGATGCGTGCGCAAACATCGCGGTGATATTGTACATGTTTTTTTTGTTTTCAAAAATCAGGAAATTACTTTCACTAAAAAAAAAAGTGGTAGTTTTTGTAGGGGAAAAATATGGCAGTTACATTAGAGCTTTTTTTTTTTAAAAAAGTTATATGATTTTTTTGCCCTCATTAGTTATCTTGGAAAAATAATAACATAAATGGTATTTTAGGAAACTCAGGTGGACACCAAAGTCCTCAAGAGTTCCCATATATAATAGAGATAAAAAAATATATACTCCCTCCATTACGAAGTATAATTATGTGTGCTCTCAAATACATTTATTTGCACATCATTATCATTATCATTATCATCTATACTAAATTACTAATACATTAAAAGGTGTTCCTCAATTATGCATAATATAAGATTTGATCCCATGACCTCAAGCTTGTGTACTAATGTCTTAACCACTAAATCAAATAATATTTGGTGTCATAATCTCAATGTAAAATACTAATAAATGAAATATATAAGTACCCGGGGAATAACCCAGGCCTAAAAACTAGTTATTATATTATATAAAGCTAGAAAAAATTTGCTTATCTGTCGTTTAGGCAAGGTAATGAAATCATATGTATCTGTCAATTAAACACCAAGTTTTTTGCTTATGTGTAAAAGGTCTAAGGAAGGGACAAATGGCACTAAGTAGTTCGATTTTCAAAAGATTTGGCCAAATCCGTCTAAATCAATGCAAAATTCCGTGATTTTAGGTTCAAAATCTTCTAATTAGGCAGTTAATGATATAAAATCTTTGCGTGCTTCAATCACTACAAAATCATTGCCATTTTAGATGAAATTGATTGACCTAAAACAGTATGTTAAATTATGAGATCCGATTTTCAAATCCACCATGATTTTAGGTTGAAAGTATTGTAATTGCTTCTTTTTTTAGAAATTAGTGGAAAAAATATCAATTGTATGTACATAGTACCAACAAAAAATATAGACCATTTCATATGTAAAACACCACTATAATTTTTTTTCCATAATGTCACCATCATCTCCATCTCAAGATAATTTATCTTCCTCCCAAGATATTACAAATACACCTATTATCAAAAGAATATGGCCTCCTAAAGTGAACTACTCTAATTCTCTAGATGTTGAATCTATGGTTCTAACCCTCTTTCGTGTAGGTCATGTATTTTTCCATGATGTATCTACTATGTTCACTTATCAAAATAATAGAAGCAATGATGTATGGGCTGATGTCGAAGAGGTTAATACTACAATTGATGGTTTTCGGCTATATTTTGATTTTTGGAATATGATTTTATATGACGTCCAATGCACTCCTCCAATGGCTTATAAAGTATGTTATGTTTCTAAAACACTTAATTAATGATATTGTGTTCTCAATGGATGTTAAGAGTCCGGTTCCATGTCGTTTGGCAATAGCGGATAACTACTACAAAATAGGCCTATAGCAACACCCTTTTATGCAACAATGGTTACTAGCGTTGCTATATCATAGCTATTGTAACAGTTATACATTATGACTATTTTATTGACTTTGACTTTGGAAAGATGTTGCTATAGAAAAACTATTGCAACAGTTATATATTATGACTATATTATTGCAACAGTTTTACATCGTGACTATTTTATTGCAACAGTTTTTAGTTTTTCAATATTTGATGAGATATTGCAACAGTTTTTTTTGTAAGCATTTAAAACAAAGTTAAAAAAAAAATAGAAAATAGGTTTTTAAATTTTTTTTTTTTCATTAAAGCGCTTTTTATTTTTGGTTTTCCCTCCTCACTACAGATTGAGATTACTGCATGCATGAGATAAACCCTTCCCCTCAAAAAAAAAAAAAAAAAAAGATAAACCCTAATCTAAACAACATTACAGACTTCTGAGATCAAAATTTTCCCAAAAAAAATTAGAATTTGACGAAGAAATCTTTGAGTAAAGAAGAGTGAAGTAAAGAGTTTAAAACTTTATTTTCACGATTTTGTTCACCCAAAATCCTTTGAGACACTTTCTCCTGCTTTCATCATCGTTTCAATAGATTAACGTTTCCGACTTGGATATTGGGGCTTCAGATTGGAGATTCAGAAATTGGCGAAATCCGGTTCTAAATTGGCGAGAAGAACAACATGAGTTGGTATGTATCTCTTCAAATTCGGTCTTAAAGTTCACAATTTTGTTGTTTAAGTTATTAACCGATTGTAATTGAATTTTTTTTGTTGTGGTTTTGAGGGCTAAATTAGGGTTCTTAATTAGGGAATTCGGTTAATTGAGGAATTTGCTTGATCGGGGAATTTGCTTGATTTTTACTCATGCGCGTATTTGTTGATTCCAATGGGTTATTTTGGGTTGTTTATTAAGTATTCTGCTGTTCTGCTTTTCTGTTTCTTTCTTTTGTTCTCTTGATCAGTTGGTTGTTTGGTGATGATGTTGAGTTTCACTTCGCTGCTATGGTGTATACTGCTGCCAAAAATATACTGTTGTTCATCTCTGCCAAAAATATAATGTAGTTGTTGCCAGTAACAATAATTTACACGTCAGCATCAAATTTAGTTTCTAAACCTTGCACTAGTGTTATCAGTGATTTTGTTATCACTGCTGAATACTCGTCCTGCACTAGCGTTATTTGATATATCAACTCCATCTGCATACAATGATTCAATTACCTTTGCTACATTTTCAGCCAATTCACCACACTGTCAACAAAAAGGAAACAGGTTGAGCCAACATAGTATTTTATAACAAAGGAAATTTTCTAACCATTTTGCTGAATCTGAGAGATCCTAAACCAGTACTTCGACTTTTTGATGGCTGTATGGAGTATCTTGAGACTTCTAGACACAATTTGAAGTTAAAAACTAAGCCTTTCCTAATAAACATAAATCCCAACACTAATAACAAGTAGTACTTATTTGCTGAAATCATTTGACCATCCTAGAAAGAAGGGGGAAAACTCGTATGGGAACAGATAGAGCAACTATACATTTATCTAGATAGATTACTGAGTGATAGAAAAAGAGAATAAAACAAAGTAAACTATTGAGCAGAACCCACAAATCGACATTGTCAAGGTCTGTAGGCAAGGATTCAAGTAGCCAGAGTTCTTGGAAAACAATATGCACTCATGTCTTGAAGTGATAGACTAGTGAAGTGGATAATCCTTTTCCCCAAAAATACAAACAAGGACTCCCCTTTTGACAACGTAACCAAAAGCTTTTATTTTCTTCATTATTTGCAAATATTTTATGTAAACATTTCGAACTCTACAATATGTTATTTTTCCTTTTCCTTTGCATTTTTTTATTTCCTTATTTGATGTTTCTCCTTTTATCCAATAAAAAGTGAACAAAGTTTTTTAATCTCCTTTTTCTATTTGAAAAATATTTGTCAAGTGGAATGCCTGCTGATTATTTGTCAAATGTACACACTAATATATTCTTTTTTTGTTTTATAGTTTTCATACTTGTCACGACTAAATTAACGATGGATCAATATTGGATGAATCTTCCTAGAGGATCAGAGGGTTTTAAAGGAGCTTTGAATGATTTTCTTGATGATTATTTTGCAAATTAAGGATGCTATTGAGGGACAAATTTATTGTCCTTGTAAAAAATGTTCAAGGCGTTTTTGTCATTCTAGAGATGTTGTTTATAATCATGTGATTGTTGATTAGTTAGAATTTTGTATTGATTACAGTTTTTTTTGTATTGATTAGAGGCTGCCAAATAATTTTCTTTTTCTCTAGAGTATTAAGAAGAAGCAAAACATGGTTCCCCTTGCAGATATCTCCTTGAAACTGTCATTTCTCTTAGTCTGCAACTGTTGCTAATTTTCCAAGGTTTCCTTTTGTTTTTTTTCCGCGGTTTCCTCCATTCCTCTGGGATTATCATGTTTATGTACATTTTTAAGTAATGAACATTTTCTTAAGAGAGTTGCGAAAAAAGGGAATAGAAAAAAATAAAATTTTAGATTTTAGCTAATCTTTCTATCATTTATCCATTAATATGTCTATATTCTCTTCATCAAGGCTTTAGACTCTTTTGTAAAGGTCTTAGAACCATATAATAAACTAGAGTTCTTGAGGTTGTCCTCTAGGCATTATCAACCTTCATATGTTTATGTAGTTCACATGTATACCTATGCCTTCATGTAGTTTTTTGTTACTTTTTTTTCCAGCATGCTGTTTTTTAAAGTTGCCAATTGTATGCAATACCTTCCCAACTTTCAATATGGAAACTGCAAGTTGAGTTATTTTGTTTGCTGGGTCTCCGTTTTCATTTGATCACATCACACGACCTTTTCAGATATGAATTATGGGTTAGTTACTTGAATCATACTGAGATACTGCTATGTTCTATATTGCTATACTACTGCAATCTTAGAGGATCAGAGATGCACTTGCTTTGTTGTGCAACTGAACTGAATCTGCTCATGCTATGCACTTGCTTTATATTTGCTTGCATTCCTTTTATCTGATGAGTAATGTTATTGTTTTTTGTTTGCGCGATACTTGTTCTGCTTGTTAGATTCTTTAGTTGTATGAAGAAAATGTATATTGTTGTATAGAATGGAAGCAACTTAGAGCCATACTCCGAATGTGTCAGTTGTTCTTCTAGTGTTTGCATATCTCTGTGTTCATTATTTTATCTTATTTCTGGTTGTATCATTATGGTTTGTCGTTTTAGAATAGTTTCTTGAATGGACCATAATTGGATGCAATTTCCTAGAGGATCAGAGATGATTGCTATAGTTATTGTTTCTACTGCTACAAATGGTGGATAATGCAATCAATTAACGCAAAAAGACATGACAATGTGCAGGTTTGTTTTTCACCCTTTTCTTCCTCTCAGATTTGCACTTGTTGTTTAAGTCTCTTACTTTCTCCTATAATTTTATTACAAGGTTGTTTGGTGATGATGTTGAGTTTTAATTCGCTGCTCTGGTCTATAGTGCTGCTATACCATTGTGGCTTTCTTTCTCGTTTTGTTTCTTGTTTCTGTACTGCTGCTATACTTCTATGCTGCTGCTCTGGTCTACTTTGTTGCACTAGTCTATATTATTATACTGCTATGTTTTATATTGCTATACTACTGCTGCTCTGGTTTAACTGCTATGCTATTTCATTCTTCTGACTGAAGTTTACAACTTCATTTCTGACAGTTTCTCGAGTCGATCCTCCACTATATCTCGGTCTCGTACCTGTTTCTCCCCAATACTTTGGCTTATATGGCTCATCTAGATCTAGGCAGGAGATATCGAGTAGGTTTGTTCAGTTCAATTCTGCAAGGGTCTGATTTGCTGCTATTGTTTGTTCTGGTTGTTAGTCTGCTACAATCATGCGATGGAAGCATACTGCTAGTTTGGTTTCTTCACGTGCAACTTATGAATGGCTAGTATGAGTAGGTGCTTTAAGATGTAGCAATAGGAGCGGGGACGCATTTGAGTAGACATCATTATAAACTTACACAAACACTTATATGATCCACTAGCCCAATTAATTTCATTGGTGCTCGAATTTTGATAACCTGATTTAAACCCGAATATGTATTGACTATATGGTTAGACATGAGTTTGACTCGAAATTTGTTAAACCGAATTACTTATAACAAGGAATAGGACCTAAAGTTAGTTAATACATACTGAACTTGATTTTGATCTATTGGGCAGCCTTGACCTTTTTGTTAAAAACATTCATTTATCTGTTTGGAATCACAAGCAAAACCAAAGAGGTATATGTACGTATGATTGTAATGCACGCATCTAGTTCCGATGTTTATCATTAGCTGCAATTTTTGTTATTTTGGAGGATCTTTTCAAATTTTAACCACATTCTTCCAATCTGTGTGGCTTTAAGCTGCTGATTTGCAGGATTGTAGCAAGTCTTTTGCTCCCTGGAATTGTTTTGTTTTGTTCAAGCAGGGGGTAGGTTTCTGCCTTTCATGTGCAGTTGTGCTGCTCGTTTGTGTTTCTTCCTCTGCACTTGTGTTGTGTGGTTTTCAGCTGTTGTTTTGCGGGATTGATAATATTATTTCATTTTAATTATATGCATTAATTTTCCTATTATATTGACTATTATTTTTCTGTTTACAGTATAGTAAATAGAAGGAGATTGGTAGATAAAAAGTTGGCAGGAAGGGAATTGATTGAAATTCTTTTGGACAAATATATTAAATACGTACTAGATTTCTAGATTGCTTGAACTATTAGTTCTTTTTGGAGATTCATTAGATTTCTGAATTGATGTATTTATATTATAACAATGGTTTGTGTTATTAGAATGATTGTTATGGATATTTTATTGTAATAATAAGTAAAACTTGATTTGAAATAAATGTTTTCCTTTTGTAGTAGTTGGATATTTTGGTATAATATATTCATTTTAATGAGCTACTACATAATCGTATATGAAACTGTTGCTATAAGCTCACATTAAAGTGCCGCAATAGTTGTATCAAGAAACGTTGCTATAGACTCACATAAAAGTGCCGCAATAGTTGCGTCAAGAAATGTTGCTATTCGTAATAGCTGTATCAAGAAATGTTGCTATAGACTACAAAAGTGTTGCAATATTAGAGCAATAAACGTTATGATGGACTGTTGATAGTGCTGCTATAGATGATAAAAGTGTTAGACTAAACACTAAAAATGTTGCTTAAAATCTTAAGTAATTGTTACTAAAACTTAATGATTGTCGCTTTAGATATAATAAAACTGTTGGCAAAAGTTGAAAATCGTTGCCTAAGAAAAGCGTTGCTAATGATAACTATGGCAACAGTTTTATAAAGTTGTTGCCTAAGGCATCATAACTGTTGCCATAGAGTTGTAGCAGCGCCACCTATTGGCAACGCCATATAAACTGCTGCTATAGGTCTATGGCAACATTTAGTGGATCTTTGCCAACACATTTAGGCCGTTGCTATAGCCCTATGATTATTTTGAAGATATTGATTTGAACGCAGGAGATGTTCTTCGGCTTATAAACATTGTTTTGCTCCCTAGTCTAGCAAGTGATGATTCGATTTAAATTTTCTATTTTACGTTATGTTTAAGTATCCATTTTAGGTATTATCAGTTCTATGGACACCTACTTATTTTGTGACTGTTTCATTTACTTAAATTCTTTAGTTACCTTGGAATACTTTAATTGATATTATTAATAATTAATATGTTACGATTTTGGCCGAATATATTTAGATATTACTCCTATATTCGTGTATGTGTACAATTTTTTTATTTACTTTTATTTGCGTATTTTTCTTATGCGACGAACCAAAATTTAAATGATTCTAATATATTGGTTGGTTTATGTAATGAGTAAAAAATTGTCAATAACATTATTACTAACTTACACGCATTTACATTTCAACAATAACTACATTGTCAATTTATATCCTTGACATGGACATTGACTATTGCATTAACTCTTACAATTTTTAAATTAAGTTAAAATAATTTATTACTCTATCATAAATTCAATGTCAAACTACTACCTACTTCAAAAAATTATTGTGATGTCCGAATTTTTCTATAAATTGATTCTCATTGAGTTTTGTATATTCACATCTCTACTCTTTTAACAAATCCGTTGTCTTATCTTTCTTTCGTCAACTTCTAATTCTCAAAAAATACTCAACCTTTGAATGCATCTACAAATTGCCGAGCATATCAACAAAATTAATGAGGTTACTTTCTAATTGTTGGAATTGTGGTCAGTTGTTGATGAGAAATTTTCGCCTATTGTTCATAAGTTAGATAAGGTAAGAAGAATAAAGTAAGGAAACAATGTCTTACATTTTTCAAATAATATATTTTCGTAATCAAATTGAGCTTTATACCAAATTAGCAAAAGGAGTGATTGACACATGGGATGCTCTTTTGAAGAAGTAATACAAGAAATTGGCAAATTAGCCTTCTCATTATGTAACTTTTACAAGTTATGAGTACGTTTTCTTTGTATTGTTATTATGTAATGTTTAATGGCTATTATCAATAATAAAAATATGTTTCATCTAGTTTAAAACCTTGCTATTATTCTGTCCCTTGCTTACTCAACTTTGTTGTTAGTTTTAGTTTTCCTAATTTTCAATTTTTATTGCAATTAAAAAATGCAATATACTCCAAAAAAAACAGAGTGATAAATTGTAAATTTAATTCCAAATTATCATTCTATGATTAATTACCATTCTATGATAGCGCATAAAAAGGAAAAAAAAACTGAAGACTTTTTATATTCCATAATTTATTCCATATTTTTAGGAATCATGTGATATCATGGTTGATGGAAAGTATTAAGTAAATTAAAGCTTTCTAAAAACTAATATGTAATACATAATGACAATTGTATATTAATCTATTATTTTAAGAATTAAATAATCGTTTACAGAATCATCATTAATATGTCTGAGTTTTTAAAGAACTATATTTGTTCTTCAATATCATAATGTATATGTATTTTTTTTCTTTTTATATGCATTTAATAAAAATACGTTGGAAATAGAATGATCATTGGTATATCCAAATTTTTTAGCATGTAAAGCGGAGCAAGTATTTATAATTTATTAATGATTTTTCGACATTATGTGAGTTTTTTTCATGACATAAGTTTCATTCCTAATATAATTGGATACTTAATGATTTTTTTATTGATATTTAGATATCAATTGATTCTTTACCTAAGTTTACCTAATATACCTTACTCAATATATGTACATTACATTCTAACTTTACATTTTTACATTAGGTTAGTTTCCATATTAATTATATGCAATTTTCATCCAACTAATTATGGCCCGTTTTTATAATTTTGCAAATAATGCGATTTAACCTAAACTATAAAACTCAAATTGTACCTTATGAAATCACACACATATACATTTTGCCACACAATTACTTTGGAAAAAAAACCTAAGTCATGGAAAAAATTCAAGATAATCCAACCATGAAAATAAGGTGTATACGAAGAAAAAATTCATTTGATCGTCTCCCTAATGAGATAACAATGACTGTACTCGACAATGTAGCTTCTCAATCCCCACTTGATTTATTCAACAACAAACTAAGGTATTATTTTATATATTTAGTCTTTGAGTTTCGTATTTATTTTGCACAAATTTCATCATAATAATTTTTGTTTTATTTCTTGATTAGTTGTAAGCTTCTCAATGAAATTTCAAATGAAGACTACGTTATGCATAAGGTGGCCATTAAGAGCTTGATTGATGGAGTATGGTATTTGGACAGTAATGCGGAAATCTTCTTTGGACATTATCTTCAATGCAAGAATCCGGGCGCACTCCTTCATTTTGGAATGGTAAGTATCATATTTATATGAATGAATTAATTATATATTGCCAAATCAAATTTGTTGAATACAATTTTTAGTACTTAATGAACTCAATTTATTTATTGTATCTTTAATCCTAATCTACAAAATATTCATTATTTTTTTCATATATATGTTTTTATAGACGAAAAATTTAATGCATAATCTGTTATTTAATTTGTGATTATTTATCATGAACATGTAAAATACATATTCTGTTAAGTTGGATTAAGTGTTTGTTAACGGTTATTCAATTTTGTTAGATTATTAATTTTTTAAGTACTTTATCCACATCGCATATTAGTACTTGCTCACTTGAAATTAATTTATATATTTTTTCTCTACACATGTTTAAATTTTTGCCCACGACAACTGATACTCTAGGAATGGCTATGCTGCATGAAGCCAAAACTAAGGACATACAATGTCAACTTATTGTTTAGGCCTAATTTACCTATGTAGTATGGATAAAGGTTTGAAAGAAAATGGACTTAAAATCATCAAAGGTCTAATTAGTTTAGTTGGTTTAGAATGTATAATTCGATGCAGGTGGAGCCATAGACAACAACTAAACATCATATGGGGAAAAAATAAAATGAGAATAGTAACAAACCCACCATCTTTTTGTTCTTTTCAGCAAAAGCATACCATGAATTTGAGCAGGTGGGATGTTGATGATTACTATTCATTTTCGAACCATTCTATTCATTTTCGAACCATTCTAACAAAGTGGAATGTCAAGATTGCAAGTGAGATTGTAAAGTTCGCTTCTTTTTATATCTTAT
This sequence comes from Beta lomatogona, assembly GCA_947646795.1. NCBI lineage: Eukaryota > Viridiplantae > Streptophyta > Magnoliopsida > Caryophyllales > Amaranthaceae > Beta > Beta lomatogona. The sequence continues at coordinate 555,699 of CANSNZ010000202.1, forward strand.
GAATTAGACATCCAATTCTTATTATGTTATTTGTTTAAAAATAATTTAAGGTTTTTTGTTACATGAATAATATAATTTCTCATGCAATAGATATAATTATGTTGCTTCTATGAGAATAAGTTTCTGAGTTTTTTTTTTCATCAGTTTCATACGTAAATTTGTCTATTATATCAACAAACATGCATTTTATTTATTTATAACTTTAAACTTGATAAATGCAAAGCGATTTTGTACCAGACCACATTTAATGTTTTATATATAGCCTAATTTTGTCCCAAAAAATCACCATTACTTAACCTAATGATTTTAGTTATGCAAAAAAAAAAAAAGAATTACGTGTTATTTCTTTTGATATTAAATACACTATCATCCATAATCCGTAATCCATAACCTTTTAAAAGTAGCAAATGTTGCAACTGTAGAAATCAATAGTGACCTGAGTCACGTTTCCTTGAAATTCAATGTTCCTAAGCCTTGGCAAATCTCAGCCCTTAATCTTTTCTTCCATCCGAGCCTCACGATCTTTTCTATCTCTCCTCTTCTTCACGTCTCTTCTATGTCTTTCTCGCTGTCTCTCTGTCCTATCTCATTTGTCCTCTTTTCTTTCTCCATTGTTATGGAGTGAACAAAAGTCAAATTGAATTTTTCTGGTTACCGTCTCTTCATTTTCAAAAGAGCTTCTATTCCATTCCATCATCTTCTTCTTTTTCTTTTTCTTTTTATTTTTCTTCTAAATTTTCCTTTTAATTAACCCCATTAGAATTACATTTACAATTAGAGAAAATGAAAGATGACAACTTTGAAGTGCGCAAAAAATTCAGTGGGAAAAAGTGGAAGGTGTGTTAGGGTTTGAAGAGGGAAAAAATGAGTGAAAAAGAGAGATCTTTGTTGAAAGTTGGGTGTTAGAGAGGAAATGATTAAAAAAATATATGGGAGGAAGAGGAGAGAAATATATGAGGTTTTTATTTTATTTGAAGTATTTAAGAGAATTTTCTGATTACCGTGTCTTCATCTAATTTCAGCCATGAGCCAACTGATGTCAGGTATATTTGTTTTTGCTCTTCGATTTTTTGTTGATATTTTTTCCAGGTATCCGTATAATAATGTATGCACATCAGGCTTTCAATTCTTTTTGGTTTTAGATTCGCAAGCTACAATTCAGAGTGAAATCAGCGATAATAATCCATCTCCACTTTCATTTTATCTTTCATATCTAAGGTGTGTGTGTTTTTTTTTAAAGATCTATATGTGTCGTGTGTTGATGGTTGATCTCAAACAATCTATATTTTTGGATTTATTAGGGTGCGTTGTGTGTCCGATTTGGGTTTGATTTCTTGTTCCCAAATCTGTTATTTATTAAATGTCGGAATAAGCATTATCGTGTTTAGTTTATTTTGCTCTTTATTTCTTTGATTTCTTTTATTATAATTGAAGACATGTTTATATTTTTCTAATGTTTTGCTTCTTCAAATCAAGTTGTCATGTAATCGATGACTTGAGTTTGCATTGGGCTTATCTGGGATTCTCTCCTCTAATTGATATTTCTATTTATATAATTTTTGGGGTGGGATTAATTTAGATTGATGCCACCGATTAGTTTATGGATCTGGTGTCTTTATTGATCTAAGCTTAGCTAATTAGGGTATTAATCAAATCTTTGTTCATCCTAGCTGATTACTGGAAGAATTGTGCTTAACTGCCTTAGAATAGTGAAGCTAGCAGAGGCTAATAGCTATTTATTAGATCTGCTTTGTCAGAGTCTTGACTCATTGCCAAAATAAAGGAGAAATGCAATTTCAACATTCTTAATTTTATCAGATTTGAAAGAAGAATGCATGTCTATGTGAAGTAGGGAGAAAGAGTACAAGTATAGTATCATCGTTCTTGTAATCGTAAAGCATCTTCTGTCTTCAAAGCTAAAAATTGTTTCATCTGTCAGGTTTGAGATAGAGCTTGCTGTGGAAGCCCTGCGAAGGCATGAAAATAACACTCCTGACCATCTCCCCATTAATCTCACTTCATCAGGTTTGCTCATACTTCTCCTTTTCCAATTTTCGTTCCACTTCTTTTGCCCTCTTATTTTCTTTTAGTTCCAATTTTGCTTAACAAATGTATCTTATAAATATCGTACGAACCCAAATACCCCAGATGGAACAAAATGCAAGTACAATAGTCGATTTGTGGTACAATTTCATCCATTTCTCTCAAAATTTAATCTTTTTCTAAATTTGAGATTGACCCAGGGAACCAAATTCTTTTTAACACTGAAATTTACGTCTAATTTGATTTTGCAAGTATGCTTTACAAGAAGTCCATTAGAGTTAAACCTGAAAAACGATAAAAGGATGTTTGGAAAGGAAAAAGATTGTGAACCTATTTAGCAAACAAAGAAGAGAATGGGTTGCAGTGCCTCCAATTCCATTGACCAGTGAAATGTAGCTGTTAGCCACAGATAGTTGATTATAGTTTGTGTTGTATGTAGTTGTTTTATTTGGGTATCGTTGTCTAGTGGTTTCAATGCCAGGGGAGAAAAAGAAGAAAATAGTATTTTGATGTTATTGAAATTATATTCTTATCAATAAAACATACAGTTTTGAAAAGAAATATGGAAAAGCAAAGGCAAAAAAGGGAGAGGGGGAAGAGGAGGTATTGAATATGTTCAAGGGGAGGAGGAACTCATGTAAATCAGTCTTCCATCATCCATTTTCAGTTTTTTTTTTAATTTTTCTTATTTAATTTGTTGGAAATATGAAGGGAAAAAAATGCAATCTTTGGGTATTATTCCTATAATTTTTTTTAGAAATATGTGAATTTGGGGATTTGAGATATTTTATTAGGTGGTCATTTAGTGTTCCTATTTTTATTAGGCTTATGTCATTATTTCTATTCTTGTGATAAAATTTTCATGTTTTACGGATCATATCATATTTTTGAAAGCTCTGCTTTTGTTTTTGTATTTATGATGGAAACCATGATTTACAATTAGATGAGGAATACAAGCATGTACACTTTGATTGTCATTTTAGACGCTTCGTCTTGCTTGGACGCTTGAGATAGTGGTAATAGCAAGACCGAATTAGCTTTGTTAAAGCACTAATAATATAGATAGAAAAATTCTAAGGGTTACTTATAATCTTGATATTTGTTGAGCTAAAAGAATCCCTTTATGTACATCAGATAGGTAGTACAAGCAAAAAGAGGACCCTTTTTGGTAGCTATCTTGGTCAAAAAAAATTAATATGATGTATGCTCTCGGCCTCAGGCCTCTCATGTCCTTTGCCAAAATAGAGACACAAACCAGGTGAGGAAACCCTGGTCCAGATTTTAAACTTAGTTTTGGTTGAAGTATACTTGAATTTTCACTATATTTGATTGCTTTATTTATAAACTCTCATCATTTGCACAGAATATCTGTGAAATAATAGTATGGGGCTAGGACAAAGCTTAAAATTTGCGATACAGATGGATTTACGTTTCTTTTTCCTTTTCATTTCATTTAGTTTTCATTCCTTACCAGATTTATATGGATGTTAATTGCTTTTGTTTGCTTAAATTTCTCAGGATTTGATAGTCATTTCATCTAAGCATGGCAAACAATAGCTTAAAAAGTGCATTTAAGCATGACAAATAATAGCATAAAAAATGCATACAGGAGTGAATTTTATTCCTACTTCTAAGTTGGTGCATGTACAAATACAATGTTTGTTTTTTTGTAGAAAATGTTATCTTTGTGTCAGCTTAACAAATGGGCAGTGGTGCTCTCTGTGTCAGTCGAACAAATCTAGGTAGCAGTTGTAAACTAGCATTTCATGATTTAAAGGTGTGAAATAGGAGCATAAATAGCACAAGAAAGGAATGGAGAATATAAGGAGGAAAAATGAAAGACTAACTAAAACTGTATTTAATTTAGAGGTCATTATGTTGTCGAAACTAATATTCCAGCATTACATGATTTAAAGGTGTGAAACAGAAGCAGAAATAGCACAAGTAAGGAATGGAGAATATAATGAGGAAAATGAAAGACTAACTAAAACTGTATTTAATTTAAAGGTCATTATGTTGTCGAAACTGATTTTCAACATTACTAAATATATTTTTCTATATAATTTGCTGCACTTTTTTTGGAAGTTATTGAACATATCTTTTGGGATTGTTAAGTGTTTGGGTTAGTGTGGAAGGACCCAAGATCATCACATGTCAGCTGGGGGTTGCTATCTGCATCTGGGGAGCACCCCGTGTTGCTGTATGTAGCTGGAAGCACTTGTCCCGCTGTCTGCAGTCTGCTTGCAGTGCTGCAAGTGTTGTTCGCAGCATGTTGCCGCAGCTAAGTGCTGCTATTCGCAGCTTGGCAGTACTTGTGCTGCTGTCTGTAGCTTGCTGGCAGTGTTGCCAGCTTGATGTCGTGGCAGTGCTGCTGCTAGCCTAATATGGGCCTAATTGTACACAACTTGACCATTGGTTCTAGCTAGATTAGCCTAATATTTTTGCTTTTTGTAGAATTGTGTGAAAGTAGAACTTACCGGGGACTTGTAATTGAGCGACGTCAACTTTGAAGTTCTACCGGCTCTTTGAGGTATTGAATACTTGATCTTTCTTTCTTTTACTCCAGCTTATTTAAATTTATATGTGCTATTTATTGTTAGGTTTAATGATATTGGTTATTTGAACCAGGAATGAGTGTTCTTGTAGAATTCTAGCTATGCAAATGATAAAACAAGTCGATTTTGCAAAGTTTTGGTTTTATGTGTTCCGCTAACCACTTATTGGGTTTTTGTGCTTTTTCATTGCTGGGAGAGAGACCATAATGTGAAGCATGTGCATGTATGCACATGAACAAGTTCATTCTATTGTTGTCATCTCTAATATTAGACAACAAATTCATTGTCCCGGACAAGTTTGCGACATGTATCTGAAAATCTTAAATGAATATAGATACTCGGTTTGATTTATAAAAGTTAATGGAACATAGAATGTTTGATGAATCTGAGCTGAATTCTATAAAACTAATCTGAACTTTTAAAGAATCGGGAACATAAGATTAGGATAAGTTTGAAACTGTTCATAACATACAAATCTTAGAATAAATTTAAGTCATAAATTAGTTGCATCTGAAATCGCTGTCATTAATCACATGCCGTCTGATAAAACAAGCATTGAATATTCAGGTGGATTATGTAATGTTTGGGGATCTTTTGGCATCTAGTATGATATACAAGTCCAAATAGGATGTACACATATGACTTTTTGGGTAATAAGATTAATTCTACTTCAGGATCCTGTCATTGTAATTTCCATCTTATAGTAAATTGGTAACTTGTTTCTTTTTGGTCTTTGATCATGGGGGTTGTAGTATCAGTCCTTACAAGATGAGGTGCATTTTGGTTTAGTTTGCCTTTATACTTCACTTTCAATTAGGTTTGTGTGTTGCATAAATGCACATTGTTCTCCCCTCTGGAAAATTGAAATGCATTTGGAAGATTAGGGTGGGGTATCTTGAACCACTGATTTCTTTATTATGTCATGTAGTCACGCTTTGACAGTGATTTCATGTGTTGCATACACTTGCAGAATCGGCAATTCACTTGGTGAATTCTAAGTTTTGGACTGTGTTACAACTTTTCATATACTCGATATTTGGCTGAAATTAGTGGTTGAATTATTTGGAAAATTGGTAAGACTAATTCAAAATTTAGGAACACCTACTGAACTAACAATCTGAAATTTAATTGTTTTTTGGGTGGTAATTATACATAAATATGTTTGATGTGGAAACCATGAAATATTTATAAGTTCTGGGTTATTATGTTGTGGAATCGAATATTCTCGGCATGCCTAGATCTTAGATACTCCCTTTAGAAATTTAATTTCTCTACCATGTTTTTTTTTTTTTGCAATTCTGAACTATTCAATAAATAATGGAAATGAGGCAAGGGAGCAAGACTAAGAGGAATGGAATCTAGATGCTTATTTTATGCATTAAACGTTACCATACCATATATTATAGTACACACTCTGCTTGGTAAACTGAAAATGATGAAATCCTAACACTTAACAAATTAATTGTAAATGAAAGCTTGTTGCTGAAAAGGAATAGATTTTTTTTCCGTGTGTATATACTAACTTGACTAGGAAATTGACTTCATACTAACTTTTTATTTTTTTTTAGGATGAACTCAATCTTTTCAGCAAAGTTGTACAAGAATTCAAGACCCTCTACTCCTCATACAACTGTGTCGAAATTTTTACTCAACAACAAGCACATATTGGAAATTACCATTTCAATTGATTAGGTCCTTCAAGTCCAGCAAGAATTTCAGTTTATGTCTAAAATCAAGCAAGATTGACTGCTATATGGCCATGTTTGCTGTATTTGAAGATGATTCTAGCATATTTGAATTTTATTTTTACCATTGTTATATAACCATCAAGCAATTTCTCTTTCTTATTCTGGAAATAATGGTAATGTCACCTGAATTTTATTTTTACCATTGTTATATAACCATCAAGCAATTTCTCTTTCTTATTTTGGAAATAATGGTAATGTCACTAGAGTCTTTCTGATCTCTAAGAGGCATTGGTTATGTATGCACTAAACAACCATTAACTAATTATTACTCCTAGTTACTGTGTATTTTTTTCTTTTAGAAATTTATCTATACCCTTGGCAAAATGATCATAATAATTTTAAAACAATAGAGAATCTGGATAAGAGTTGTTGGAAACAGGTTTTACAAATTAAATATGATATATCAAAATACTCTAATATGAGGAACGTATTGATTTTCCTATTTGTATAAAGTTGTTAAGAAGGTGGATTGAAGGAGGAAGGGAAAGTAAAGAAAGACAGAAATCGATCAGAGATAAAAACTTCTTTTAGGTTGTGTTTGGTTGAGAGGAAAGTATTTTTCAGGTTAACTATTTTCTTCAATTTTTTCAGTTTGGTTTGGATCAGATCAAGGGAAGAAAAATATGTCTTGAACTTCATTTTCCAAGGGTGGAAAATTACTTTTCCTATGGAGGCAAGGGAAGCTGCACTTTTCCCCACTCTATCAAATAATAACACAACACAAACCCCCATTCCAATTGCAAGAACATCTAAATATGATTCATTGCTTCATCACAGGGAACCTTCAACTTTAAAGCCATCTCAAATGGCCTGAGCACAAACCAACAACCTGTTGTAGATTGGCCTCCAACTTTTCTTGCAAGAAGCAAAATCCTGAGGTGGGTTCCGAAAGCAATTCACTAGAATTAACACATTAGTTTGCGAATCAATCTCCTTTTGGATTTAAGTGGCCTCTGATAGGAACACTAACCTTTTGTGCTATCTATAAAAGAAACAAGTTACATTTGATAGGAATACTATAGCAAACGTGTTTCCTTCACAAGCAATGTGGCATATAGTTGTTCAAATTGTTTAAGAGAAAGTGTATATGTGCCTAGGTATGCAAGTCCTTACATAACTGCTCCTCATTATTTGGAAAGAAAGAATAAACATGACACTATCCCTTTACTCCTAGAGTCCATTTTCCAAATTAAAGTTTCTTAGTGCCTTCACCAAAGAATGTAAAGCTCTTTTTAGAATGCCAACCGAACATATTAATAATCTGCGTGCTAATGTAAACATCTTGCCTTTTTACATTTATTCTCACTTTACATTTGTTCGGAACTCCGTTTTAAAAGCGCTTTGGTTTAGAAGGCTCTCTAAAATTGTTAGCTTAAAGCTTAAAATTGCACTTCAAACACTCAGTGGAATGTATATTGCCTGCCCTATAGTTTGGGAAAATTGTGTATGCACACCTTTATTTATTGCTTTTCCTCATATACCCCAAACAACAAGTGCAAACAACAATTGTTTCGAAGCAGTATCTTCAAATTCATCTTACTAATTAAATCTAGCGTAATTCGAATATCACAAATATGACATTTTGGGGTGCCGCGTGCGTAGGTGTGCGGTGCAACAACTAGTAATTAATCTAATAAATAGGAATCATAAGTTTTTAGCATACACTTTGTACCTCACCCTTTTAACTTTGATGGACTGACCAATTTATTAAACATAATAGGCCTTCATGTTTTTCCCATCACAAAATTTTTTCACTTTTTTCTTTTAGTCAAATGTCTGTTCAATCAGCCCAAATTCTATAGTCCAATCTTCCAATTCATTACAATACACCCATTGCAAGTACCTTAAATGTAACACGCCACTAATTAATGTTTAATGACTCTATGTACAAAAAACATTTCATTATATTTTTTTAAGCTAAGGAAATAATTTCAACCAATTTTAGAAACTGTAACAGTATACCTATTTCGTTTTATTATTTGAAAGAAAAAACCGTGAATCCACTTTTTTTAATAAGGAATAAACTTAATTCCTAACTAAATTACACATATATGCATGCGAATTAAGGCAATTATGTATATTCATAATATTCTAAATTTAGCTACGATTATGGTAAGATATAATTTTCTAATACATTTGGGTTGATTCTTAATATATCAGACTTATGGAAAGTCCATTATTTAGTGCTTTATGTTTGGAATGAATATTGTTATGGTCCTTTTTATGTGAACTATGTTATTAATTAGGGATATTATCTCAGATAACCCTGACTTATAGGCCTTTTTCCAATATAACCCCAACTTTGGCAGCCCTGTCTCCGATAACCCTGAACTTGATTTTTGTCATTAACCTGACGGAATTGTTAACGGTGTTAACTATTTTCAAACATTCATCCTTCTTTCTCTCTCTCTTGTCTTCATCTCTTTTCTTTCTCTCTCTTGTTCTTCATATCTTCTCAAGCATTCATCCTTCTTTCTCTCTTAATATTCATCCACTCTTTGATATTCAAGTACTCATAAAATTTTGATATTAAAACAACCCCTCTAATCAAACCACTTTTCTTCCTCTAATCGCCTGCTTTCTTCTTCTTTTCTTCCTCCATGGAAGTTGATCTTCACCTCCTCCCTCTCTTTCTCCTCACTTCCACCATTTTCTCTCTCCTCCCTTCTTCTTCTTCCCTCCAAAACGACCCTGCATCACTCCTCCAATTCCGCCGTGAATCCGACCCATATGGTAATCTTCTCTCTAACTGGTCTTCTTCTAATGCTTGTTCCTCCAACTGGGTCGGCGTTAATTGTTCTTCAAATGGCAGAGTTTTTTGGGGCTTGAATTTTGCTCGAATATGCCTAGATTTTTGGTCGAATTTGCCCAGTTTTTCTACACAATTTCATAAAAGAAAAACAGTGATTTTCTTTTTGGGTTTGATTTTTGTTTTTGTTTGGCAGCCATCAATTGCCTGGTACTGCTTCTGCTGCCATCTCAAACATTAATACTTTTTTTTAATTGCTGTTAATTACGTGAGGTGCTGCCATCAATTTGGTTTTCTTTTTTTTTTGTTTTTTAATTGCGTGAGGTGCTGCCATCAATTGCCTAGTACTGATTCTTTAATTTTGTGTTCGATTCTTCTGCTAATTTTGGGTTGTTCGAATTTGGGGCCTTTTGTGATCGAATTAGGGCTGTTTAGGGTTCAAATTTTCTACAGTTTTTGGTGATGGTACTGTGGAGATGAAGAACAAGATAGGGAAGAAGATGAAGAACAAGAGAAATCTAGGTTTAATTAAAAAAAAAGTTAACACCGTCAATAATTCCGTTAGGTTTAATGACAAAATACAAGTTTAGGGTCATCTGGGAAAAAATAAAAATGTCAGGGTTATTTGGGAAAAGGCCTATATGTCAGGGTTATCTGAGATAATATCCCTATTAATTAAGGTTGTAGATATCTATGACAATAAACACGAATTTGGCACAAAATTGATTTACTAACCTATTCAAATGGATTTGAACATTTCATTTAAAAAGGAAATCGTTTTTTGTGCCTTACATTATAAATTAATCGATTAGCACAATTGTTTGTTTAAACTAGAAAAATTCGATTATCAAAGTTTAGGGCAGTTAATAATATATTCACAACCAGTTTTTTTTTCTAGGAAAAAACACAAGTGCAACTATGAATCCTTTTACCAATCGCAAACCCATGGATACGAAAGTTATAGACATATCAACCACATCTAAATATTGTTCTGTGAAAGGAAAGATCATCAGGGTTTGGTTGAAACCTGTTTTGGGTAGTAAAGACAAGAAAACATATAGTATTGAATTCATCTTGATGGATGTTGAGGTAAATTTTGTTAATTTGTAAGTTATAACAAATTCGTTTCACATTATACTTCTATTTTACACTATTCTTACAATTAATTTTTATTTACCCTACATTTTGCAAGGGACAAAAAATTCAAGTCTCATGTGGCAAGTCGTTGATTAATACATTTGAAAAATCAATTCAAGACAGTTCATTTGTTGAGATTTTAAACTTTGTCGTTCATGATAATAACGGTAAAGAACGTGCTACACAACATGTGTACAAGCTAAGTTTCAACTATTGTTCTCATATTAATGAATCTGAAGCATTGCCAATTTTACAATATGAACTCCATTTTGTCGAGTTCGGAGATTTGTTAGCAAAAAACGTTTTTGATGTCTTCTACATAGGTAAATTTGCTTTCAGTTAATTCCACTATTTATTTGAGAAATTTAGTGTTTACTTTATTTAAATGTTCTATATTAATTCATTTTCTTATTTATTTGTTCAATTTAATCAAGACTTCATTGGAGAGGTTAATTGATACACTCCAAATAAGGACAATAGAAAATCTCGGATGATGACATTGGAATTAATTAACATAGAGTAAGACATTCTCGCAATCAAAGCAGTACACAAATTTCCTTATTGTGTAGTTATAACATTTTTTAAATTCAAATTGTATTAATACCTATCTTTATTATTGTCAATGTTTTTTTTTTGTTTAAAAAAGAAACAAGTTAATTATATGCACTTATGGGGAGAATCATAGACGAGTTTACATCATACATTGATAGTCATAAAGATGCTAAATCAATTGTGATTGTTGTCCAACTTGGAAAAAGAGCTGGATTAAAAGGTATGAACTATATATATATTATTATTAATAAATAAAACACTTACTTATGTTTGATTTACAATTAATAATAATGATATATTAGAAATGACGGGTTGTTCATATGTTTTCTCAAAATATGTAGGTGAAGTGCGTGTAGTAAACACATATTTTGCTACAAGATTGTTTATCAACTCTGAAATTCCAGAAATACTTGAATTCAAGAGAAGGTATGTATACTATTTCTCAATATTTAAACCGCCAAATGATTATTTTATGACAATAAATTGAACTTGAAAATAGTAATTTAAAACTATTAGAATCATATAATTGTTAAGCGGATTCACAATTGCCTTTTGAGTAGTTGCACTATTGCCAAATTAATTATCTTAATGTTTTTTCTTATCACTGTTTTTAATATTTTTCTATACTTTATTTATATATATATGGTCAGAGAGCATGTTAATTATGTTTGTAAAAAACGTGAGTTACATTAAACCATATATAATATTCTATATGTTAACATATTCCACCTAACTATGCATAAATACAAAAAATAAAATTATTATAATTAAAACGAGACTACAAATTACAAATATTAATTAGTACATCTAAAGAAAAATGAATGTTAGGTGGAATATCAAATATTTACATTAAAATATTTTTCAATATGGTTTAGCATCCCATTTTGAAAATAAAACATAAATAAAAGTGTTTTCATGCAAATAATTAAAAATGTTAAGGGGTCGTTTGGTTCACTATTTTCGGGCTCCAAGAAACATTATCAATTATCAATTCCCTTTCTTTTTGTTTGGTTCAACCCCTCATCAATCCATTAACATTACTTGAGGGTAATGGATTCCTCCAATTTATTACCTTCCCATTCCCCTCAAGTAACAAAATTCATTACTTGGTGGTAATGGTTACCATTAAGTTCCATTCTTTGACTTGAACCAAACACTCAATAAAAGTAACCATTTTTTTTACCATTTTCCTCTTCTATTTGTTTCCATTCTCTTTCCATTCCATATCTTGAACCAAACGACCCCTAAATGTATACTACCTTAATTACCTTATATCTTGATAAGAATTAGGAGATCAAATATATGACACCACTGCATTCATCATCGCCTAAGATAATGTAAAATTAGCAAATTTGAACATGAAACGACAATTAAATAAATTAAGACAATTTAGTAATTAAACTTTTTAATGATACAGTTTGGTAATATGATATTAATAATTCTGTAATTAAACTTTTGCAGTTGGAAAAAAAATGGAAATACTATAACAATTTCATTTATTAGTATCTTATAATATACTCATTGATATCATTTATTTATAATGATGATATACATGCATTATTATTTAAAATCTATGTCAGTTATTAATGGATTATTTTATGTTTATATGAGAATTGCAATAGTAGAACCAATAAGCTCACTTAAACTAAGTGCAGTTTCTGATGATACTGATGAATTCTTGAAGGAAGATCTCATCAAAAACATAATTAATCTAATTTCATGTGAACAGGTATGCTTATTTATTTTCTTGGAAAATAATCAAATAAGACTGACTTTGTTTGGAACTTCATTGCTTATCATATGTTACTAATTTAACTTTTTAATATACAGGCTGGGTTGTGTGTATTTCTTAGAGCCATTATTGACATCGACATTGGATTTAACTAGTACTATGAAGCATGTAAGAGATGCAACAGTGGAATTAAAAAGGAAGGAGACATCATGAGATGCAAAAAGTGTAATACCACTATGAGGACAACTACTCCACGGGATATATTTTATGATTAAACTTTTAGCATATTATCAATTATAAAGGATATCTCTATCATTTAAAAAAATCGACCATTTAATTGCAGGTTTCAACTGAAGATTATAGTATCTGACAAGACTAGGGATGTAAATCTATTGTTTGAGAATGAAGTGTCCAAACACTACTAGAAAAAGCGTTATTTCTCAACGCTTTTCCCCTAGAATCGTGACGCAAAGAAGTGTTGAGTGATTGATTCTCAACGCTACTGGCAAGCGTCGAGATTTTACGCGTGGAGAATTCTCAACGCCTTATTGTGTTGAGATTCTCAACGCAGAGCCGCATCCAGTTATGTCTTGTAACGCTGTTTTGTGTTGAGTCTCTCAACGCTTTTCTGCGTCTCGAAGTATGTTCTAGACACAATTCAGCGTCTAGATTATTTTACCTCCACAACAGAATTTCTGGAGCCAAAATAACTCTTGACACGAAAAAGTGTCGAGATTTAGCCTGGAGAAAAGGTCACATCTATGTGTAATACTTACTCGATACCACCAGACATACTATTATATATAATTGTAGTTTAAGGTAATAATGTATTATCAAAAACAACATTTAATTAGATATCGATCATATATATATATTAATAGCGGTCTTCCAATGAACAAATTAAGAAAGTAGAAATGACCAATAGTATCTACCAATATCCAAACACACACTAAAATATTTTGTTCAGAAATAAATTAAGTTAGATAAATTCTGCTATCAACTTCTTCAAACCTTACAAAAAAAAAACATAACAAAGGAAATTTGTCTTTTACAAGGCCTTTTGAAATCATTAAGAGCTTGACGAGTTGTAATTCAATGGAACATCCTTGGCTTCTTTTCCTTCACCACCATCCTGAACCTTAAAAAAAGGGAGAATGACATATATAAGTAATCTTATATGATAGTGATATATTGTAGTGAGGGCCAATTATAAAAGATATGGAAAAAGTTACTCAATGGAAAAAAAAGAAGAATATGTAAGCAAGTAAAATCAGTTACGTAGAACATCTAGCAACTAACAAAAAAACACAAGCAAGTTACATAGAAGATGGAGTTGGATCTGGTAACTTGGTGGCAAGTATCTAACCTTTCCCTTTTAATATGCAGTGAAAATATGAAAAAAGTAATTGCTAGTTTAATAATGTCAAATTCGAAATTGATGTCAAATGCAGCAAAATCAATTTTAATGTTTTATCCCACCACGAAAATACAGAAGAGTGAGAGGAGAAGGTTGACAAGGCCCAACTCAAACTCAGGGAGAAAAATTGCAGCAAGTATGTTGGTATTAGATACTTGATTTTGGAACAGATTTCAATATTTACTTAGTGGCTATTGGAGAGGTTGAATAAAAGAAATAAATTATGTGTGAAAGAAAATTCAGATTAAGTTAAATCATATATATTACACCCAAAAACAAAAATGTAAAACACACACACACAACAACATGAAATTGCTCTATAGTGAATTAACATAATTGAGCAAGAGACGTATAGTAGCCAGTAAAAGATTGCATATTGCTTCCAGATTTCATAACTTTGTTCCATGTTAACGGGTACTCGGGTACCCGTTCATCCTAAATACTGGCCCATGACCCGACTCGGATACCCGCATCTTTTTCGGATCGGGTACCTGACCCGGTTAATAAAAATAATTCATAAAATTACCCGGTTTTTTTAAAGCGGATTACCGGGTCAACAGGCTGGGTCAAGCGGGTCGGGTACTTTTGAACACCCCTAGTGAAACCTACTTTTTCAACAATTGTAAAATAAGAATATATACTTGTCTGTATATGTTATACTCAAGAAAGAAAAAAGGCAATAGCATTTCCAAACATGTTTTATATGTTATAATCGGTTAGATAAAGTAGGTTATAAGTAGAAAGAGGTAGATAATAAACAATACCTCTGTAGTAATCAAATGATGCATAGCTGACTGTGTAGCATCTATAAGTTGAGCAGAAGCTTTTCCATCACGCACCGCATCCAGTACTAGAGCAAATTGTGTAGCAACTGTCTTCATCATCTTAGTATGCTCATCAAACTTGTTAGAAATCTCTTTGTTTTGTTTTTCAAGTTCTTCATTTTTCTTCTTCAAAAGAGATGTTTCTACAATGTTTTCTAGTTCCACATGTCTCCTTTTAAGTTTTCCATATCCCTCTTTTCTAAGTACACCACGCACTCCATAAATATCACTTTTTTTCACCCCAAATTCATATCCCTGGGGTCGTTCAGGTACTTCATCTCCATTCATGACAGCTTGAAAGGCTTCATTCTCAACGTCAACATGAGGCATAGAAGGATTACAAAGCTTTAATGAATCAACCTTAGCCAAAAAATTCACTGAAGACAAGCCAAAATTCAATGTTATCTGACGATTTATACGAATTCGATGAACTCTTATAATATAACTCATCGTGTTACTTACTCAATGACAGGTTTCATCTCATCTGAGTGAAGCAAGACATCACGATGTGCTTGCATTAGACTGATTTTCTGTAGTTTGCGTCTCCTCTCGCTTTTGACGTAAAAATTCACTGAAGACAAGCCAAAATTCAATGTTATCTGACGATTTATACGAATTCGATGAACTCTTATAATATAACTCATCGTGTTACTTACTCAATGACAGGTTTCATCTCATCTGAGTGAAGCAAGACATAACGATGTGCTTGCATTAAACTTCTATCATCAAGACGAGTATTTTGTGTCATCCCAATAACACGACCACCAGAGTTATAAAGATACGCATCTAAGTCTAGAATGCCATCATCATTCCTTTTAGGTCTATTCAAAATGGTCTCCACACCTTCCAAGTATCTCGAACAAAATGTAAGAGTCTCCCTTAGCAAGTATCCTTCTGCAATTGACCCCTCAGGCTGGGCCTTATTACTTATGTGGAATTTCAGATAGGCTAAGTACCTTTAAGTAATGTACTTATGTTAAAGTAACAAAAAAAAATTGTGTTAAACAATGTTAGAAAATAAAAATGTTAAGATAATCAGAGAATAAGAACCTTTCTATAGGATACATCCATCTATAATGAACGGGTCCACCGAGTTTGACCTCTTCCACCAAATGAATTATTAGATGAACCATTATTGTGAAAAAAGTTGGCAAAAACTCCATCTCCATCTTACAAAGAGTAAGTTCGACCTTCGTTTGAATGATATTTAATTCCTCTGGATCAAGAACATTGGAGCATAATTTCTTGAAGAAGTAAGATAACTCATCAAGCAAATCGATCACTTTTGTAGCCTTGGCTGCTCTTAAAGCAACGGGAAGAATATCTTGCATCATGACATGATTGTCATGACTTTTAATATTAATAAGCTTCCGTTGTTTCATATTAACACACCTGTACAAGTTCGATCCATATCCATCGAGAACTTTCAGCTTTTTCAGAACTCTTAAAAATCGGTCTTTCTCTTCTAAAGACATGGTGTATGAAGCTGGAGGCATGTACGACTCTATTCGCACGAGGTTGAAGCCAAAGATGTGGCCTTATCCTCAACTCTTTAAGAGCTTTTCTAGCATTTTCATCATCTCTGCTCTTATCCATGTCTAAAAGAGTTCCCAATATATTGTCACACACATTCTTTTCAATATGCATAACATCTAAGCTATGCCTTAAAAGATTGTGCTCCCAGTACTCTAAGTCATAAATGCGCTTCTTTTACTCCAAAGAACTTTATTAACATCATCCTCACAAGGACCATCGTTCACTTCATCAACAGACGCACTAACTTGTCCTCTCCCTCTTTTTTTCCCACTCTTCTTAGAAGATATGTTTTTCTTTCCATAAACATGTATGATCGCTTCTTGTTGCTTCAAGACCTCTAATCCACTTTCACGAACTGGAGCAATACCATATTCATGTTTCCCATCAAATAAAGTAGCTTCACCGCGATAAGGATGATCTATCGGCAACCATTTCCGACACCCGGGGTAACAAATTTTACCACCAAATCTATATGATTTAGTAGAATGGATGCATACAGGGCAAGCCATATAACCTTTTGTACTCCATCCAGATAACATGGCATATGCAGGAAAGTCACTAATAGTAGAGTGCAAGGCTGCTCGAAGCTTAAAATTTTGCCGACTATAAGCATCAAAAGCATCAACACCTTCCCATAACATTTTTAACTCATGAATTAACGGTTGTAGGTACACATCAATATCTATCCCCGGACCAGATTTCCCAGGAATTATTAAAGATAAAATGAATGATGATGGTTTCATACAAAGCCATGGCGGTAGATTATAAGGAATCAAGACCACCGGCCATGTGCTATGATTGGTATTCATTAAACGATAAGGGTTAAAACCATCACTTGCTAAACCCAATCTAACACTACGAGGATCTCTGGCGAATTCTTGATATTTTTCATCAAATTTTTTCCAAGCCAAAGCATCTGCTGGGTGCCTTAACATACCATCATTGTCACGATCATCTTTGTGCCATATCATGTCTTTTACTGTTTTTGATGACATGTAAATTCTCTTTAACCTAGGAATAAGAAGGAAATATCGCATGACCTTAGCTGGCTCACCTTTCTTACAAGCTTCTTTACCTTTCTCACTTATATCATCTTCCTTGCCTTTAGCCGCCTTCCACCTTGATGTATGGCATATTTGACACTCATCTTTTTCCACTAAATCACCCCAATACAACATGCAATTATTAGGACAAGCATCAATTTTCTCATAACCTAGACCCAAATCCTTAATTACCTTCTTCCCCTCATAATAGGATGATGGAAACTCCATTATTTGAGGAAATGCATCTATCAGAAGTCCAAGCAATTCTGTGAATGACTCAGCAGACCAATGGAACATACACTTAAGATGAAATAGATGCAACAGAAATGATAGCTTTGAAAACGTAGTACACCCTCGTAAAGAACCTTATCAGAAGCTTCAATTAGTCTTTTTTATTTGATTTCTTCTTCTTTGGTATTAAAGGATGGAAGTTTAGTATCTACCTCATAAGGGAAATCAACCTCCTCATACATGTCGCCTAATACTTCCTCCTCAAAAGTTGGTTCCTCAAAAGATTGATCTTGAGGTTGATAAGTACAGGGTGGAATGTTAGCACTAAATGCATCATTTAGCAAGCCCCGAATATCGTCTCGGCCTACTATCGTTTCTTGGCTACTAAGAGGTCCTTGGGTACTAATTTCTTCATCATTTTTACGGTGAAAGATCCAATTCTTATACTCCTTGTGAAAACCGTTAAACAAAATATGTCCCCCTACATCATCTACACGAAACCATTTACGCAACTTGCACTTAGTACATGGACATCGAGTTTTTCCTTCTATAAGAGTCTCTTTAGCTAGCTCAATGAAATTCATGCAACCTTTATAAAAAGCTGGATCATCATTTCGTAAATCAATCCAACTCATATCCATGGCTACACAAAACAATAATATGAAGAATCATAAAAACGAAAAGTTCATGTTAGATTAAATACTATCATCATTTGGAAGGTGTGAGCTTATCCCCAATTATCTTTTATACACTATATATTTTACACCAATTCTAACTCTAATTATATATAAGCTTTGTCATAGGTATGTCTACATTAAAAAATACAAATCGAACAAAATTAGATTAGCTATTCAATGCAAGCCGAAACTATCATACAAGAATGTAGTCCCCATTCATAACTACGAGGGCAACCAAAGTACCATTGTATACTCTATTACCTTTTAAGAAATAAAATGAATAATATGGTTATAACATTTAAGTACTATCAAGAATTTCAGAGAGTACAATCAAAGCATACATATAATAACTATCATAGAGTTATTGAATATATGTAATCATGTTCGTAAGAGTACCCACAATAAGACATATAATTCAACATGTGTAAGCATTTAAGTGCCTAGAATCACATATTATAATATACTACACACATGTATATATAACATCATATGTTAAGAGTAAAAAGATGCACTCACCTCGCACAATCACACAAACACTCAATGCAGTTCCAACTATTCTGGGACAACTGAAATATAGCACTCGCGAGCAATCAGCACCTATGAGGCAATGTCACTCTAGGAACACTGAGCAAATTAAAGACATGATTAGATACAATAAGATGGTTAGTAATAAAACCCAATCACATAAGATTTCTATAAGAAGAGGAGGAGGGGCAGGGGGAGAAAATTTAAGCTTCCAACACGAGAATAAGAAAAAAATTAAGAGAACGCATGTCAAATACTAGACCTCCAGTAATTCAGAAATTAGCCCAGGAAAAAAAATAAGTTGCAGACACAAAAAATTTCTTGCTCATGAATATGAACAGCAACCAGACACATTCTAAGATAGGCAAGTTATTCTAACAGTCAAAAAGCTAAAAATGATATTTATGTTTGACCAAAAACCTGCCATGAAAATTTAGAACTCTAGATGCAAGTCTAAAAATTTCAACCTTGTATGCTTTGAGTTGCTGCCATTGCATGCTACCATCTCTATCTGTTAGGATATTTTGTTATCC